>CAHIKZ030001413.1:1965000-1970000 GCA_903632075.3 Acanthosepion pharaonis | reverse complement strand
ATCTTCTATGTGGATGTTATACTGTCTGTTTTTGTTGCATTTACTATGCATCGATCTTAGTGAGTAATATTTGGCTGTCCAGAATCTGATCTACGAGTGTTGCCATTATCTAAACACCACCATCACGTCTTACGAATTAGGCCGTAATCTCTATATAGACGGATGTTTTTCTCTAGTATTCTGGCTACGTATGAAAAGATAAGATACCTACCAGTTCGCAGGTTTTTAAGCCTCGTCATAACTTCCCTATGTTACTTCAAACAAGCTGTTTTTTGCCCATAGTTCGTTGTTGTGCAACAACAGGGATTTCCGGCGGTGTTTAATTACTTTTGTTTCATCATCCGTGTTTTGTACATGTTGATATACATGATAAAAATATAGTTTTAAGCTATGCTATATTTATGGATAAAAGTGTTTAACATCAAGGAAAGAACGTAGTGTATGTAAATGTGAAAAAGGACACTGACGTTACCATCGAACAGCGATAGTCTGTTCCAAGCTTGAACGCAATCTGTGGGCCTGAAAACTGCGTTCAATCATGAAAAAGACAATCGCCACTCGGTTTATACACACATACACGTATCTCAGTTCACACACACACATGTATATAATTAAATTATATTTTTAAATGCCAACAACAGTCATAATGCGCTGACCAACAATTATCTTTCTCTTAACAGAAGTCAGCTAAACAAAAATAGGAGCAAAATACGAGTTACTTCCCTTGCTTTTTAAACATTCAAATGCTTCATTACGCTAAAGAGATTTTCCACTTGAAAAGTTGTGCTTTACAAAGCGTGAAATGTACTCGATCGAAGAACGGGTATCAAAGTGGAAACGTACGCAACTGCTTGTCATGCGTAATCAAGTTCGACCACCACTTTCCTATCTTTGTAGTTGCCGGCGGCGGAGTCTTTAGATCTTCAATCGAATTGCCGGAGATTCTTTTTGTTTTGCTTCAGCCATTCCCTAACGTTAAAACTCACCGAAATATTCAGCAATAATCAATGCACGCCAATAATGTAAAATCACACGAGAAAGACTGCTACTTTTTTTTCTTTCTCTCTCTACCTGTTTCTCATTGTTTTTCTTGCTATTCTTCTTCTTTTTCTTCTTCTTTTTTCTTCCTTTTTGTTCTTTTTGCATATATATATATATATATATATATATATATATATATATATACAAGGTCATCAGATTTGAATAATTCAGCATCTATTTATCTACATGTGAAGGCATGTGTATGATGTCTTGCATAATTTTTACATGATCGTTTACGAAGATGCGTTGCGAACACTGATACATCAGCTGTGAATTAACACTTTTATGATATCTAACAGTCATTCTCTCTATTTTTACTCGGAAAAATTCCTGGGATTATACTCCCCTTTTCTCGCCACCCGCCACCCAATTCAGGCTCTTCCATTTTTTCCTCTACCACATATATTTTTCTTAATCATTTGGCCACAAGCAAGGCGATAATATCACTGAGACGCAAAGTATTACTTGGAGTGAATAAGAATGAGAGTATTTTCGAAGAAACCCAATCCTAAACAGAAAACAAACGATAAACCTCTACTCCTGTTCAATAAACGGGGAAGAAGCTTAAACCGGGCGATAGGCAAACCTAACTACTCCTGTTGCTATCATTGTCATTTGCTCTTTATCTGACACATTTTTCTTTCTTATTTTCTTTCTTACATTTGTTTTCTTTTTCTTTC
Source organism: Acanthosepion pharaonis (assembly GCA_903632075.3). NCBI lineage: Eukaryota > Metazoa > Mollusca > Cephalopoda > Sepiida > Sepiidae > Acanthosepion > Acanthosepion pharaonis. The sequence continues at coordinate 1,968,279 of CAHIKZ030001413.1, read as the reverse complement.
TTCGTCTTCCTTTATATCCCTTTCTTTTCCCTTATCGTATTCTTTCTTTCTTTCTTTCTTTCTTTCTTTCTCATTATGTATCTCATTATGCATTTCTTTATTAACCCTCCTCATATTGCATCTTTTTCAAATCACATTTATGCACTTACATTTTAAAAATCACAATATGAAAAAATGTAATTAAATCATTTTAACAAGTTATACGTATTTTTCGACATGTGTGCATATCTCTCTCTCACTCTGTGCGAGTGTAAGTTTGTGCGTAAAATCAAATTATATTTTTAAATAATGTTATTAGTAATGCCAACAGCAGCCATAATACGCCGACCAATAATTATTTCTCTCTTAAAAGAAGTGAGCAAAAGTAAAAATATGAGGAAAATATAAGTTATCTCCCTTCCCTTTCAAACATTTTTTTTCTATCGATGTTGAACTTCTTCATCTTCGTTTTCTCCCTATTAATAAATCTCTCTTTTTGTTTTTCTCATTTTAAAATCCTTCCAATCGTTTTCGAAATGATTTTCAAAACCACTGGATATTGCTCAGTACGTAAGACTTTACGAGACACGAAGAGTAATGTCAATTATGAGTTTTCTCCTGACCAAATATTCTTCAACTTTCATCCTTTCAATTTTATTAATATGTTTCTTTTTGCAAAGGTCCAAATTTTCTCCTCCTCCTTTTCTTTTGCGCTCCGGATTTTCTGATATTTTTCAACACTTAGTAAATTTTGCCTTCATCATATTTTTCACTTTTCCTATGATTCTTCTTTTTTCTCTCTTTCTTTTCCTCGCCCAATTAATTTTCTTGGATCGGCGGTTAGTGTAATTAGAGTGGAAAGTAGAATCCGCCAACTTAGTTCAAATAATGGCTTAGACTGTTGTACTCACTTTTGCGCTACTGTCAACTGAAAAGGTAGAAATATGTCTCTTCTCTTCCCAGCTATGGGTTAAATAACAAAGTAGATTGGGATCTGTAGTCTTAGATGAGAACCACTCTAACTTTGAATTCCAAGCTGAGGATAAGATAATGGAAAACCACTACATTATCTTTCCAAAGAATACATGATAATTGACACATAATAAAGAAATGGAATCTGTGGAGAGTCATGACTGTCTTCGTTCTGAGAAACATAATATTCTTTTCATTTTCTTAATGTTCTTCTTCGTCTTCTTTGCCTGCTTGTCATCTTGTCACTTCTTTTTATTTTGTTTTCTTTATTTGTCATTTTGCTCTGCCTCTTTTTTTCTCGCGCTCAAAATCTTCGTATATCCTTCTTTTATTTTATTTTATCCATTTCCTTCTCAATTTTCAATTAAAAGGCACCCATATCTTCATTCCGTTTACTTATATCCATATCTATAAGACCCAGTTTCCATTACTTTATCATAAACAAAACTTATCATGCTATATTCGAACTTTAGTCTAATACGATCAAGATCGTATTAGACTCATCGGAACACTATATATATGCAGCGTAGCAGCAGTGAATATGTCTAGGATAAGATATCCCGACGAGAAAAATCCTTTTTCAGGCTGGTTTTGAAATCGGAGTTGTTGTTCTTCTTTATTTGTTGCTCCACGAAGACTAAAGAGCCATTCTGCTCTATCATTTATGAGGGTTTAAATTCAGATGTTTCATTGTCCTAGACGAAGAGGCGAGAGAGATAAGATCGCCCAACTTTATCAACCATGGCTGAAGGAAGATGGGCTCATGATATTGCTGCGAAGTACCCCAAACAGACTTTACCAGAATTAAAATTTGGCAAAGCGATTCTACTTTCCGACCGATAAACTTTACGTTATCCCCGTCCACCACAGCTTCCCTTATCCACACTTAAATTTACGAGCGTCAAATGAAACCAGTCATGTCAAAACCTGGTAATAACTACAATAGCAAAAGTATATTCTCAACATTAAAATATCAAAATGTGTTGTATTGTGTTGTTCTACGACACGTGATCAATAGTCATATTCTACCTGTCTCTCTCTTTTTACTGTACACTTTATTTAATGCAAATAGGTACAATCCACTACACCTCCCTGAAACAAAGAGGGTTAATGCTTTTGGTTGTTCTCGAACGTCTACAAAATGATTGACAATTTTACTTATATTTCATTGTTTCAGAATATTTGCAATTGTTTTCTTTCGTCCCTGCTAATTTATCTCTTCTTTTTTTCTTCTTCCTCATAATTTCATATATGCTTTTCAGCCTCTCTTTGTCACTTTGTTTTTCACTTTGCCCGCTCCCCCACTGCCTTATCATCTTCCTCTAATTTCCCATAAAATCTTGATCCTCTTTTCCCGCCTCTTTATCTGACGATTCCTTTCCACTTAGCGCATCTCACTTCAAAGCTGCCAACGAACGGGACGCTTTTTGGTAGTTCATCGAGTCATCACCAGGGGGCCTGCTAAGTCAATCGAATATTGAGCACTGCAGGATAAAAACAATCAATCATCTGCTTCCCTTCTACCAGAAGACACACACTGCCCATTTTGTATACAAACACATATAAATTAGTATAAATACACACTCATATACACATGAAAAAACACATACACACATGCTTATATATTTTTGTGCGTGCTTAGGTATGCATTGGTGTGTGTAAAACATTCTTTGAAAGTTGATTTAAGTATCAAAATATTATGTAGAAAATGTGTTTTTAAGATTTTTTTATTACAAATATAATTAATGAGAAAGACGGTATTAATATGTAAATTTTCATTTTTTTTTAAGAATTGTTGTAATCTCGCGATCACGAGAAATAAAAAAAATCTAATTTCCCATGATTCCTTAGTAAAAAGGGAAAACGCCTTACTGCCGAAAAATTTAGAATCTGGTGTCTTTTCAAAAACGTCTCACCATGATAATGGACCTCTCAGGGAATGAAGACTAAAGATAAGTTTTACTCAAATATTACTTCCTCATACTGAATATGAGTTTTTAATAATAGACTTATCACAACAAAATATTTCACTCATTCAACAAGACAACATAAGTATGAGGACATATAACAACCACATTCCGAGAACTTTTATCTACCGAAACAACCAAACCTTCTCTGATAATATATCCTTATATATTTATGTATAAATGTCTCACTTTGTTGTTATAATGTATATCTGTATATTTGACTAACCATAAACATAAGAGTCATAGAAAAAAACCCATAATAACCATTATTAATGACGTAGAATGGAAGATAATCAAATGTGTTTCACGTCGGAAGTAACATTTTGTTGCGAGCATCGATTTATTTAACTTTAGTTTGAAT
>CAHIKZ030001413.1:1792500-1960000 GCA_903632075.3 Acanthosepion pharaonis | reverse complement strand
CCGGATGTGCGGTCCTGATGTAACTTGGTAACACTTGAACACTCTCCTGTAAGGTTGTTCATTTGGCAATTCGGCACTATTGAATGAGATTGTGAATTCTTTTAAAAGGTCGCATGGATATGCACCAGGTTTTACCATTTAGAAGATTAACAAGGCTTTCAAGGATGATTTAATGAGTGAATCAAAGATAAAGCTTTGGTGCCAGTACTTCAAAGTAACTTGATAACAAGTTAGAGGAAATCTTATCGCACGAGCATGAAACGACACTCTTCTATTGGGTTACTCACTTTGTAGTTTGATACTTTTAGTGAGCTTGTGTATTGTGTGACCATTGAAGATGCATCAAGTTTCACTTGAAACTTGGACATTTGTCTATGGAGACTATTTAAATGATTAAGATGGTTTTGGGCAATTATACCATGAGATAAAGTCAGATGGAATTTTGGTACCAACTTGGCTGGGAATCCGTGTATAATTCATGTGTGTGCATCGCACAAACGCTACTTTGAGAAGACTGATGCACGTGAGGCTTGCTTGTCCAATGAAAAGCAAAGAATACGAAAATAAAATTACCAGAATTATATGTCCTCCTTATTTCATTTTCTGATGAAGCTTAAATGAAAGCGAAACATGTTAAATTTATAAACGTTTCCTATTTGTTTCTTATCCTATCATTCTAATCCATATTTGATCTATATTTTATCTCAATTCACACACACACACACACACACACACACACATGTATATATACATATATATATGTATGTGTAGAGAGAGAGAGAGAGACAGACAGACAGACAGACAGACAGAGACAGAGAGAGAAAGAGATATTGACTAAGTTCCAGATGATGATGGTAAGAAAAACTATGTTGCGGTATCGTTTTTAATTGCCTTTTCCAATAATGTAAATAAATATTCACTCTGGGCGCTTGCTCTAAATGATGGCTAGCATATAAAATTCATAGATCATTACAAGTGTATTATTTTCAATCCTCATTGGGTACCACACTATTGTTTGTTACTGCTTACAAAACAATTTTACATGTTGAACATTTATATCGTCTGATATCTTTTTTTTAACATTTAACAAGTATAGCTCCATAAAACAGTGTAAATTCGGTTACTCTAAGTGGCATTCTGTTGGTGAAGTAAGTTCGAACCCCGTTGGGCACTGCGAAATTGTAGTTAAGTTGGTGATAATCTACTTTATGAAGATTTGATAGTGCTTTGGTTAGCGTACTGATCTCACAAGAAGCCATTGTGAATAAAATTATTCTTACTAAATGGCCTGTGAATTTGGTCCTGTTATGGAGAAAAAATCACGAATTTATTACAGGCTTCATGTACAAATCAAACACCGTTTTTCTGAATTTCGTGAATATGACACTATATTCTTTAGGTGTGTCAGGAAAATCTCCAGTCATTTAAATTTAACGAATAAAAAAAACAAACTACCTCGGGCAATATCGCCTTAGTCCACTTCAGGGTAGTCACGTTTGCGATCTCACATATCTTAGCGCCCCTTCCACATGATATGTTCAAAGCAGCAACGATGATGATGATAATGATGATGATGATGATCCTAAAAATATATGGAATAATGTAAATAGTTCATCTCAGGTGTTGAGTAATAAAAAAACAGTGGAAAGCTTTTGCGTGCATCTTTTGAGCTTGTATATGCGTCGTGGTTGTGTGCGTGCAAATTGGTCTGTACGGTTGTCTGTCAACAATAGAGGTGTACTTGATGACATCAAATTCAGACGGTTTCTATTCAGATTCTTACGGCTATGATTAGTGGAGTCGGCGGGATTGGCCAAGTCGGGGGTGGGGGGTTCCTATTGAAGGAATCTCGTTGCAGAAATACGCAATGATGGTGGAAAACAGGAGAAAGAAACAAAGAGAAAAATCGAAAGAAAAATAATGGAGGAAAGACAAAAATGGTGGGGAAACAGAAGAAAGAAACAGACATATAGATAAATAAATAGATAGGTAGATGGCACGCGAGAGAGAGAGAGAGAGAAAAGAAATAGTTTGGGAAGATAAAAGAGAAACAAAAATTCAAAGTAAAATTCTAAATAAAAAAAGAAGCAGAAGTAAACATGTAGAAGAAAAATTATGATGAAAGAAAAATTAAAGAAATAAGATTGAGAGAACTGAAGAAAGAAAAAGGAGATGAAACGTAAATGAAGAAAAAGGTGAAGAAATAATTAGAAAAATAAGGATGCAACTATAAAGAAAATGGTAGAAAGTGAGAAATTACAAAAGTAAGAAAGGAAAGATAAAAGGCAGAGAGTTGTAAAGAAAGAACAAGAAAGAGGGCCAAAAATAGAAGAAGACAAAGAAAGAAAAATGCAAAGCGAAGTAAGGAAAAGGAAGAAGGAAACGTATGAAAAAAAAGGAAAAGTGTAGAAAAATAAAGAGAGACCAACGAAAAAGAAAGGAGAAGAAACCAAAAGAGTGGCAAAAAGAAGGGTTACATAAGAAAGAAAAGAAAAGAAAGAAGATAAATAAGAAAAAGACAAAGAGGAAAGACAAAAGAAATAAAATTCTCCAAGTCGATAAAAGAAGAAAAAGAAATGAAACAAACATAAAAATAAGAAAAAAAAAAAAAAAAGAAAGAAGAAAGAAACACGGAAAAACTAGTGAGGCTAAAAAAAAGGAGGAACGAAGGTATGAGAAAAAAAGAAGAAGAAAAGAAAAAGTGAGAATAACAGAAAAGAGATTGTGGATGAAAAGGAAAGAATGAAGCGACAAGAAAAAAGGAACGAACTAAAAACGAGAGAAAGAAAAAATGAAAGAGAAACAGCGAAGAAAAAAAGCAATCGCAGACAATGAAAAGACAAAGAGAACATATATGGACAGAACGAAATTAAGGAGTAATTCTTACAAGAAAAAAGCTACAAACCGCAGATATTGATATATAAGTCGATATCGTATATTGTTGACCATTTCCTTGTTATCTATCTATCTATCTATCTATCTCATTTAAGTTCTCTCTCACGTTCATCGCTACTTGAACTTGGATCAGTCAAAGCAAAGCTTCACCAATCACATGATGAAATACAGTTTAATGTCGCCAGAGCAAATTGGGGAGAAATTCATATAACTGCTAACTAACCTTTCAGTTCAGTCATCATCAGTGCAAAGCTACAAAAATAAGTCATTACTAAAGACCAAACTCACTACCAATGGCTTGCAAGTTAAACTTGCTGGCTACTAAACCACAACAGGTCATTTTTACTGTAAACAAAGGAAAAATATCTTAACTCAGAGGAACCGGCTTTGCTTCTTTTATGTGACGTGTCCCTTCAGGACGTAGGCGATCATGACCCGCCACATCTTCCAGTCCCTTGAAGCGCTTAATAAGTTTTGTCTTTGTGCTATTTCTCTTAAACCCTGTTTTATTCAAGCTCATCAAGTATGTTACGAGCCGCTTTCCTCTGTCCCTCTTTCCATCAATCTTTCCTGTGAGTATCAGATTTTCAAAGCCTTCCTTCCTCATTACATTTTTCCAGAAATTTAAACTGCCTCTTCCTGATGATAAGTATAAGATTTCTTATTGTTTCTATTTTTTTAAAAACCTCGTCGTTAAACACATGTTCGGTCCATTTTATCCACAACATCCTTCTGTAGAACCACATTTCTGTTGCTTTAAGCCTCATCTTCATCTTTGAGGAGATTGTCCAGCATTCCCGGCCATAAAGGAGGACAGATATCATGCAACAGTTCAGTACTCTTTTCTTTGCTTCTAACGAAAATTTTCCTGTCTCTTAATACTCTGCTTAGTTTTTGGAATGCATCTTTGGTCATCCCAATAAGTCTTCGGATCTCAGTGTCGTGCTTTCCCTCCTCTGTTAGAACACTTCACAGCCAAAGTAAATGTCAGTATTCCAATTATTACAAAAAGGCTTTGTCAATTTAGTCGATTGGCGCAATACAATCGTGCTTGTACCAAACTAAATGAAGACAGCTATGAAAATGAAAATACTTACTGTTAAGCAATGCTCATCAATTTAATGTTGCAGTTCATCTCAAGGTGATAGTGTTTCTAAAACGCAGGGGGTTACTGGAAGGAAAAGAGAATGAAAAGACTTTAGAAGGAACCGAAAACTCAATGCTAAACAAGATACAAGAGATAAACGTCTAGTTCTGTTAAAAAAACTTGAAGGAGTGTGAACCGGGCAGTAGGCAAACCTATCTACTTCTGTTTTTAGCAAAGTACAATCAGTCTTTGCTAGGTTTCTATTTTCGATGTCCCAGTATCAGTAAAATCTAAAAAAAAGCCATAGGGCGATCGATGGCTAGCAAGACAATTATTATAATAGTGAGTTCAAATCCTGATGCGGAGATTAATTATTGTGGCCCTGTGCCAGACTAAGCGAAGAAGTATGTTTTCAGCCAGTGGTCTAAATGTGTTTTGTTCAGACTGAAAAAAAAAATCAGTCGATTCAATGATGTTTATAATCAAGTACACTTAAGAGAATAGTAATACGTATACGTATAGTAAAACGGATGCCATAGTGGAAAGCGAATTTAGCGTGGTGATTCCAAATCTCGCTCGATTTTGTTTAGTTCACTCTGAGCTAATACGTTTGGAAAAGGCATGGATTCATCTTCCTCCAGCTATGGGTTAAATAGCGGGACAGGCTGGATTCTCTTGCCTAGAGGTGGCAACCAGCCTATGAGAAGGACAACTCTAAATTCAAAACCAGCCTGAAGCACACCAATTCTACTGTGGCTGCAGTAAATGTGGTGCCTTTACGATCCTAATGGGTCACACATACACGCTCACACACTTAATAGGAAGAACATTCATTCGAAGGCTAGTTCCCCTTTCAGTTGGCAGTCAGTCTTGGAATTCCACAACAAACATAAACATCTATTTGACGATAGCTGTGTTGTTGGCAGACAAAGGGAGCTTATTCTTCAGCAATTAAAGGCGAATCTAAACAAAGGACGGCGTGATTAATTTACAAAGTCGTTGCACATTGCCGAATGTTTCTTTTTGTCATTTCCTCTGTTTGTTGTTGAAACGATGGAAAATCTGGTATTTTTCTCTGCCATTTACTTCAGTCTGTTTCATTTCTCTTTCTCAACTTTCATTACAATTTCTATTTCACGATTCGTTCAGCCGATAACGTCCTTGGCTTTCTGACATCTTTCTTTCTTTCTTTCGTCTCGTTCCTGTTTACTTCTTTTTTATACTATTCAGTCACATGTTACTTTTTCATTGTTTCCTTCTTATTTACATTTTTTTCTTCTTCTTCTTCTTCTTCTTCTTCTTCTTCTTCTTCTCCTCGTTCCTGTTACTTTTTTATGCTATTCGGTCTCGTCTTATTTACTTTTCCCTTCCAATTTCTTCTTCTTCTTGGTTTTCTTTCTTTAATTCTTTCTTCCATCTATTTATTTTTTTCTTCTATTCTTTCTCGTCTTATTTTTCATTTTGCATCTTATTTAATTTTCCTCCCAATCTTTCTTCCTTCCTTCCGTCCTTTCTTCCTCCCTTCTTTCTTTCTTTCTTTCTTTCTTTCTTTCTTTCTTTCTTTCTTTCTTTCTTTCTTTCTTCTCCGGTCTACTTCTTTTTTTCTGTTCTTTTTTTCTCGTCTTATTTTTTCATGTTTCCTTCTTATTTACTTATTTCCTCCCTGTTTCTTCTTCTTTTTCTCCTTCTTTCGTTACGCTCCCCTCCCCCCTTTAATTTCGTTACTATTTATCCATATCTATCCGCTTCCATAATTCCAACCCCACTCCCTCTCTTCACTCACCGCCATTTTCATCTTAACCTTACCCACAGAACGAGACACTCATGTCCCTCAGTTATCTAAATGACGTCATAAGGATATAAGGAAAAGGTCGGCTAATGTTGGCTCATCCTCCAAAGATGTTCGGACGTGTCTGTAACTGGCTCTATTCAATCAGGAACAGGAAAAAAAATTGAGAAAGAAGATAATAAAGAGAAAAGAGAGAAAAAAGAGAACGAGAGAGAGGGAAAAATAGAATGGGATGAACAAGGTCGTCAGTAGCATATGAAAAAGTAATAGAAAGAAAGTGGATGTGATACACACGTCCGCACGCACGCACACACACGCACACACATATATATATATATATTGGAAGTGGGAGAAAAATATGATAGGTCTAAGTGGAAAATGCGTGAAAGAGATAGATAGATAGATAGATAGATAGATAGATAGATAGATAGATAGATAGATAGATAGAGAGAGAGAGAGAGACGTTCAATGGGATGGAGAAGGGGAAAAGGAGAGATAAATTGAGAAATACGATATAGTGGGAGGGTGTGGTAGAGAGAATAATAGCAAGAAATAGATGGAGAGACGCCGAGAAAGATTTATCAGTGAGAGTGGAAGCAAAGGAGAGAAAATGGGGGAAGTAAAGAGAAATGAGAAAAGAGGAAATGGAAAAAAAGACAGACGAAGAAAAGTGAAAAAAGATGAGAAAAGGATTAAGAAAAAAGAAAAGTGAGAAATGAGGAGAGATGAAGAAGGAAAAAAATGGACAGAACCCTTTTTAGAAATGTTCTCGGGATAAAAAGTTATAAAGATTCTCGTAAAAACTTTTACACACGCACACACACACAGAGACACAGACACACACACACACACATACATATAAGAAGTTTACGAGAGTCTTTATAAGCTTTTATGTTGAAAACATTCTTACGTTGAACTAGATATATAATATTTGACAATGCATAAAAAGATTGCAGTTAGTTTCAATTAGGCTTTTTTCCATGTAAAAAATCCGTATTATAGAAAAGTAAACGTACATTATCGATAGATTGGTGGACCAGAGATGTAAACAACTTTACGTAAAACAAAACAAAACAAAACAAAAACAAACAAAACAAAAACAAATAAAGCAAACAAAACACACGAAGACGAGAAGAAAGTAAAAAACAAAAAAAAAATGATAAAGAAATATCTCTGAAAAAGTCTGAAAATGCAAATAAGGTTCACGTTATCTTTCTCTTTCTTTTGTTTCTTCTTGCTTGCTTAATTTCAAAGTTATAGATAAGTCTGTTCATATCTATCTATCTATCTATCTATCTATCTATCTATCTATCTATCTATCTATCTATCTATCTCAGTCTGTTCGCATCTATCTATCCCAGTCTGTTCATATCTATCTATCTATCTATCTATCTATCTATCTATCTATCTAAGTCTGTTCGCATCTATCTATCTATCTCAGTCTGTTCATATCTATCTATCTATCTATCTATCTATCTATCTATCTATCTATCTATCTATCTATCTATCTCAGTCTGTTCGCATCTATCTATCTATCTCAGTCTGTTCATATCTATCTATCTATCTATCTATCTATCTATCTATCTATCTATCTATCTATCTATCCCAGCCTGTTTCTATCTATCTATCTATCTATCTATCTATCTATCTATCTATCCCAGCCTGTTTCTATCTATCTATCTATCTATCTCAGCCTGTTTCTATCTATCTATCTATCTATCTATCTATCTATCCATCTATCTATCTATCTATCTATCTATCTATCCCAGTTTCTATCTATCTATCTATCCCAGCCTTTCATCTATCTATCCCCATCCTCTATCTATCTATCTATCTATCCCAGCCTTTCTATCTATCTATCTATCTATCTATCTATCTATCTATCCCATCTATCCTATCTATCTATCTATCTATCTATCTATCTATCTATCTATCTATCTATCTATCTATCTATCCCCCAGCCTTTCTATCTATCTATATCTATCTATCTATCTATCTATCTATCTATCTATCTATCCCAGCCTTCTATCTATCTATCTATCTATCTATCCCAGCCTTTCTATCTATCTATCTATCTATCTATCTATCTATCTATCTATCCCAGCCTTTCTATCTATCTATCTATCTATCTATCTATCTATCTATCTATCTATCTATCTATCTCTCCCAGCCTATTTCTATCTATCTATCTATCTATCTATCTATCTATCTATCTATCTATCTATCTATCTATCTATTAACAAGGAAAACAGAATTATTAAATCAAGTTATTAATTGATTTTATGATCGATGCGATAATCAGTTCAACTATTTAAGGCGAAGAGTGCAGCTATATTACAACCTCCTTATTCCAAATCGTGGAAATATGATTCAGCCATCGTTCAGGAATAGCGAGCTCGAAGCTACTTATTTATTCTAACTTCATGTGACTTATTTTAATTGTCGGGCAGTATTAAACCGAGGAAGCAACAAAACCACACAGTAAAGTCTACGGACAAATAATAATAAAAAAAACTTCATTTCATCAGCCATGATGATGTCCTTTAGAAAGGAGTAAAACACTGTCTGTTTCTCATTGTACATCAGTTTTGATCAGGGGCTCGTTACTGATCCACCACAATGGTAGAGAGAGTGTTGTATGCATTAGTAAGTAATTTTCTTTCCTGAACTACTTTATCTATTCAGGCAGCGATAATTGGTGATAGTTATAACTTTACTCATAACAGATCATCTCCAGAGAATCAATTATATATATATATACAAACACACACACACACACACACACACACACACACACACACACACACACACACACACACACACACACACACACACGCACGCACACACACACGCACGTGATTCCTCCACCAAAAAAACTCGACCGTCTGTCGCAAAGAGATTATAAAATCACCTGACCAGGTAACATGATGTTATTCTTCTACGGTGCAATGGCCATCTTCTGCAGCCCAATTGTGGTGAAGTAACCTCTGCGGTGGTATCAATGATGACATTTGCTGGTCGAAGGCAATTAAACACCAAGAAATGCAGTATAAGCTGTATAAAGTTGATTTTTCAATTGCGATGTCATTTGATGAATTGTTGCCCTTTGTTGAACAGGTCAACACCCTTGTCACTTATCCGTTGTCCATTTCCTGCATCAACTGTGGATGTTGCTAATATCTGTCCAGTATTCATGTATTCTTGACATATCCAAGGTTCTGTTACTCAAGTAAAGACTACAAAAGTTTCCACCTCAGGGACGAAGTCCCTAAACATTCTGGGCTCAATAATCGTACTGCAGTCAAGCTTAAATCTTGCCCGCATCGCATCGCTGCCACAGCTACGGTAACTTTTAACCTATAAAGTCACAGATACGACATCGAATTGTGACCATTTCCAAACAAACGCAAAACAAATTCGGAATGATAATGATTTTTCTCAAAATGGTATTTACAGAGAGGTAATTTGGAATTTATGAATAGGCAGAGAGATAACGTGAAAATAGACGCATCGATAAATCGATAGACAGTAAGTCAGAAATGCATAGATAAATAGTATCGAAGAGATAGGTATTCTGGATTAGAGGAATAGATATATATTCAGGAATATATATATATACATGTAGATAGGTAACCTGAAATCGGTATGAAGTCGAGATGCTATGTAAATATTTAATCTGGAAGAGATGTTTCGGTTGGTATCGAAATATAAATATAGAAGATCGATTTTTTTTCCTGTCAATTGTTTTTGTATTTATTCAGTTTATCTTCTGAAAGTATAAAGGTCAGAAAAAAATTTCGGCAACTTCAGCAAAGCTTTTTAAGGTGACGTCATCACATGCTGAGCATTATCCCATCGGATTATAATCTATATGCAAATCCACTTTCTCTTCATCCGACAAAGATAAGTGCGTGCAGTATGTTAACAACCAACCAACTACACTTTCTGGCATTTTTTATGTGAAATTGTTTATCTGTATATATACGCCCATATATATATATATATATATATATATATATATATATATATATATATATATATATATATATATATATATATATATATATATATATATATATGGCCTAAATGGTAAGATATCTCACTGATGTTGTCAAATCAGTCGGGTTTCGAATCCCGGCTTGAAGCAATCGGACATCTACCCACACTGAAGAGCTGTGATACAGCGAAACAGTTTGTCTGTCGATGACTATATATATATATATATATATATATATATATATAGCGAGAGTGAGAGAGAGAAAGAGAGAAAGAGACAAGAGAAATGAGTAAATAGAAGACATTAATGGGATTTATTATCAATCACTTCTGCTTTCTTTATATTCTTAATGTATCGAACATCATTTCACTTGATGATGGGCGGAGAATGGAGTGCATGAAACGTTGTAACGGGTAAAATAACAGCGAGGATAAGAATAGTTACAAACTGACTTGGCCCAAACAATGAATAAAAAACCCTGAATAATTGAATATTTCCAAATGCTAAATTTGTTCGAAAATCGGAGAATCGGGTCAAAATTTCCGCCAAATTTAGAATCCTCCAAAATGAATCAAGTGTCTTTCTTTATTTAATATAGCTCAGTTCTTTGTGGGAAACGCGACTCGCTTACCGAACGGTAAAGAAAGCAATTCTAAAATATCTTTTTATATCCCAACCTGCATGACCCGCCACGAATATACTTATCAAGTAATTCTCTGTTCCTTATCCTATTCTATAATTATGTGACCTTTACTGGCCCCAGTATGTTCTTGTAGGAAATCTTTTGGACGAACAGAATTCGATTTTGTGCTGTACGAAAATTTAATCAGGCCCCAATAGACTAATTCAGTTTCGTGTTGCTACAGTTCGACAACATTTTCTGGGAAAAAAAAAGTATTTTTACAATACTTTCTTTCTTGCTTGCTTTTGTCTATTAGTTTTCTTGTAACACGTACACACACGCGCACACAAACGCAAACGCACACATGCACAAACACACGTAGACATACGCACACCGATGCATACAGACGGAAAGGCAGAAATATTTTAAATCAAACAGAAAAAATACACTCATATATACATCCATGCCAATTCTATTTCTGGATCATATATATATATATATATATATATATATATATATATACGAGACAGTCGAGCATATATATATTCAACTCTCCCGTCGAATTCAACGTATGAGCGTCAAGCAGTTCAGTTCCTACGAACCGAAAGCTAGACACCAGCACAGAGATTTGATTATGGTGTTGAAGGTTTTGTGCAGAACCATTCACACATTTTGAAGGGCCAAATACAGAGACTTGCTGCACTACGTGCCACAAGGTCCCCAAACGATCCTCAGCATGTTTTGAATTCAGAGTTGTCCTTCTCCTAGACCAGTTGCCATCCAAGGCTATAGAACCCAATATGTCCTGCTATTTACTCCATAAGCGGGAGGGAGAAGTAGCTAATACCCTTTCCCAAAGGTATTAGCACGTACGTGAATGTAATGAATTCGACTGGAATTCGAACCCGGCTCTCCGATTCCTCAATCCAAGCCAATTTGCTGTATTCCGTCAAGATGTGCAAGACGGAATAATGTATCGAATAATAGCATTCTATCACTTACACGATCATATTCATGCGAGTGTACAGGCCCGTGTTAATGCCCAAAGAGGATACACAGTATATTAATATGGCGTTTGAATATTGATGGTCTACTACTTGTCTCGAAAGCTGTGCACGTACGGATCTGTATACGTGATTTTGTTTCTGTAATACAGCTCTCCGATCTGTACGTTAAATGCCGAGTAAATTGAAACATATTTGTGGTTGTAATTTTATTTCCTATCAGTAAGACTAGGCATTTATATGTCTCGAATGCGAGGGTACTGTAACGGATAATCATCTAACGAAGTCAACGTTATTATGGTTTGCATAAAATCTTATTGAGCGGCATATATAGCCATTAACAAAGCTGAAATTTAAATTATCGACCGTTGAAAATAGCAAAAACTACCAGGTGTGGAATGTTCGTTAATTATTTGGTCTTCTTGCAAAGTAGAAGGCATAACTGACATAGGTATATTAAATGGAAATTTATTGCAAACAGAAAGTTGCCAGATATTATAGTAGTTATCTAGTCATCGTCATAACATAATATAAAATGGTAAAAAGAAAATCGAGGAATCGGAGAGCCGAGTTCGAATTCCAGTCGGATCCATTACATTCACTTACGTGCTAATACCTTTGGGAAAGGTATGAATCCTCTTCTTCTCCCCCCAGCTATGGGTAAATAGCAAGACAGAGAGGGTTCTGTACCCTTGGATGGCAACTGGTCTACCGCAGAAAGAAATGGCAAGCGGGAAAAAATCTGCCTCTCAGTTATGTATCGAAAGATACATGATCGCCTGAGCGTGTATCACGCATGGCACATAACTGAATGAACTGAAAAAGAAATCATCATCATTTTCATCATCATTAGTCCCATGACTGGGTGTGGTTGTGGGCTCGGTGTGAAAGTGAATACATGACCAGTACACTTTACGTACCTTAAAGCTGGATAGGTATTCATACATGCGTAGCGTTTCTTGGACAAATAGAATCCCCATCCCACTCCAGCTCAAAACGGGCAATGTCCTCTAATTTGAACACTCACCTTGGTCACAGATATTTTGCCTGTTGATTCCATCGGGGAAAGCCACCGCCCTGGTCGCTAACTTCAGACTAAGAAGCCCTCCGCCCATCGATGCTGTGTCATCACTGCACCGTCTGTACACATAGGTGCAGATCCCAGTCTACTTCGTTGTAATAGGTGGCCTTTTACCCTTCCTTTGAAATGTCTTGCTTTTAATGAAATTGGGTGTCTAATGACATTTCTCGCTATAAAAGCCTGGTGGGGGAACCAATGTCGTCGACGGTGACCAGATCATACGACAGGTAGTACTGAGTTATAGAGTACCAGTATCACTCACAGAATGATATGACGTGATATCATGCGACTGTTTCAAGCGTCCGAACATGTGAAGAAATAATTTAGAAGGGAACGAATATTTAAAAAAATAACCTAACAATAGAATAGTTAATAACAGAAATAAAAGAAGTACGTATGCAAGGAAGAAATAATGCCGTGATATTTAAGAATCAGGAAATTCAAAGAAACTATAAATTGGTGATGGATAGTCCTGGGTTGGACGATAAACTACACCCAGCAGCAAGGCTTCTGATCGGGAGGTTTTAAAGAACGTGGAACCACTTCTTAATTGGTGTTCTCAATCTGACCCGGGGTGGTAACACCTGTTAGGGTTCTAACTATAAGTAAATAGTGAACCTCTCTCAAACTAAGATAAACCACTATGAAGGTATAAAAGTACATTTTTATGGTGAAAATACCAGCAATACATTTTTATATAAAAAATGACCAACAATACACATTTAAAGTAAAATGAAGAAGTTGCCTAATTCGAAATCTTTGCATTTATTTAGGTTAGAACTCAGCTCACTGGCGCTAAAATTTATTTAGTTTAGAGTTTGGCAAAGTCAGTCCCTCATTACTGGATCCCAAGACCTTTTGCATCATTAAGTTCGCGGTGCTTATTCCAGGCCATTAACAAACGCATTAACCAGCGCATTAACACAGCATTGCATTACCGGCCATAAAATCAAATCAGAGCGGGAAATATTAGACATTTTCATGGAACGACTGACGGGATTTAAACGTTTGATGAATTCGCATTTTAACGAGGAATTACGCAAGATGGCTGCGCATATTTCATAATGGAAAGAAGGGGAGGGCGGAAATGGGAGGATGAAGAAAATGAACGAAAGAGGTGGTGGAGAGTACGAGACAAATGTAGAGAGAAAGAGAGAGAGAGAGAGAAAAGAAAGAGAGAGAAATAGAAAAGAGAGAGAGATGAAGTTAATAAAGATTTTCAAAAATCTGCATAGATACTTATTTAGTTGTGGTCTGTATTCAGTAGCCATTGGAGGACAGCGTTCTATACTAAGCGCAAAATCATAATATTGAATCTTGATTTTTAAGGAAACTCTTCTTTATTTGTAAGAATGGCGCAACACAATCTTCTTTCCCTTTTTTGTCTTACTAAGCTAACTTTAATAAATAGGTTTAGGTCAAATACGAAGTTGGGAAGATTGCGTAACGCCAATCTTGCAAATATGGAACCTGCCCACATTAAAAAAAAAATCAATCTCTAGTTTAAGTTCAGTAAACTGGCAAATCAGTTCAACCGGTCAGCACTTTCCGACTTCGTCAGTTAATGAACACAAATTCTTGCTCTGCCAACAACGGCGACTAACCCAATGTTTCACAGATTCTGCAAACTTTTTTCTTTTCTACTCTATACGACTTTTCCTCTCTGTATCCTTTTCCATCTGTCCGATCTTGGCGGACCTTCGCCTTTTATTTATAATGAATTATTTGCATATACATGCAAAGCACTGTTCAACTTGGTAATAATGTAAATAATCCTATTATTTACATATTAAGTATAGAAAGGATTATTTACTTGCGTGTGTATAATGGCGGCCGGTTGATACACATTACGTATGTTCACATTTTTTCTTTGAGGCAAGCCAAGTTAACGTTAGTTTTGTCATCATCAAATTAAATGCTACTAACACGATGTTTCTTTTGCAGTAATACGATTCATTCGATTTTTATTGCTGGATAACTGCAAAATAAGTGAAAATAAAGTTGCCAAACTTTTAATATGTGTTTCAATCTAAAGGTGCAGGTAATATAGCTGGATTAAAATAAATGATTATAATTATGTTTGACTGATTGTATCAAGCAGTGTTTTTTAAAAATAAAAATAATTGCTAAGAACATCGGATTATAAATAAATCTTTTACTGTTCTTTCTTATTATTTTAATATATATATATATATATATATATATATATATATATATAAAAGGAACATTGAAGTCAAAACTCAGAAGACAAGCTGTTTCATGCTAGCGGCCTGACGATTGCGTCTAGCATGAAACAGCTTGTCGCCTCTGAGTGTTGACTTCAATGTTCACTTTATATTAATATTCACATACGCTCTATCTCTGATATTGAGCACTTTATCCCATAAATATAGCACACCTTAAAAACTATATATATATATATATATATATATATATATATATATATATATATATATATATATATATATCACTACGTGGTGAAGTTTCAAAATGAGGGTTGTATCAACAGTGCCCAAACCCCATATTACTACGCTCTATATTCTCCAGTCAAATACATTATATTTACTTACGTGGTAATACCCTTCGGAAATGTATGAATCCTCTTCTTCTCCCCACCAGCTATGTGTAAATATCAGGACAGACCGGGTTCTATAGCCTTGGCTGGCAACTGGTCTACCGCAGAAAGAAGTGGCGGGAAAAAATCTGCCTCGTCAGTCATATATTGAAAGATACATGACCCCTTAAGCATGTATCACACATGACACATAACTGACTGACTGATATTCTCCTCGGAAATTAACCTTTACTTTTGCGTGTATATGATCAGACAGCTGGCGGATATCATTTAGCGATACATTATTGCACACCTCTTGACGTAATTCAAGAAGAGCCGTAGGTCGGTTAAATGAACAAATCGAACCCCCTCTCATATCCCGTCCCATAGATTTACAATAGGTAACAGGCAATTGTGCCAGTCAGGGAAGTTGTACATCTCACAGAGCATGTTGAAAAGCACCGGTATCATATGGGCGGGCATTATTCTGCTGGGACAAAATATCGCCTTCATTGACCAATTTCCTGGACGCAGATAGCAATGTTCGACGTTCTCTCTACAAACTCCAAAGGCAAATAGGTGTCTTGATTTATAGTATTACAGCATGACACCATGATACACTCTAGAAGATATACTTATGTCTACGTTGCACCTGTATATGATCATCATTTGCGTAAAGATAAAACCTGCTTTCATCACTGACCCATCCAGTCTCTTAAATCTGATCTCTCTCAAATTTGAGTAAAATTAACACGTCATTTGCTTGTGCTGGTGTCTTTAAGCACACTGAATCTTATCACAGCATGCATCAGCGTCTAAAGATGAGAAAGAGACGGTGCACTTATATGAGTGTTGCGACATCACAGAATGACCATGGAAATGTTTATCATAAGATCTACCTCATCCTTTAGGGTATTGGAAATCTAGTTTCATTCAGTGTACTTCCGTCAGTGGGGCGAAGTCATAACTGATTACGAACTGACGTCTGGGTTTGCACATTAAGCTGAACATGTGTCATATCCTTCCCCACTGAGGGAAGCAGTTATAATAAATTTAGTAATGATATGGAAATTGAACAGAGGATAGGTTGCGCTAGGGGTACTTTTGTTCAACACCCTAAGATACTACATAATCAAATTATTAAACTGAACAATCTAGTTTTGTTCTTAAATAGCCTCTATAACATTTAAGTCGTTCAGAAATACCTTAAGTATCAGTATATAATAACTGTTTTTTCATATCGATGATTAAAAATGGATCCAATCCTTTAGTTCTTAAGGAAGAGAGTTTCTCATTAGACACTTTAGAATGGTGCTAAAGAATAGTCTTGGCTTGTCTGAAGAAAAACAAAAATAAATTCAAACTATATTGCGAAAAACACCAGCAAGCATAAAATAATTATCAATACCACGAAGGAATATTTTTGGAGCAGATATGGCATGTCAAATGAATAGCGATTTTCCAAGCGTAGCTCGGATGTGGCACAAAGTAAGGGGCACCCAGTGAGGATCGAACTCACTACTCATTCGTAACCGTTTTATCGAGACAAGCCTACTAACCAATACACCACCTCGAGGCGCCCATGTCAAATGAGTAGACTGTTACCTGGGGCTAAATACTAACACCAGTAATTATGTTTCAATATACGTTTTGTAATTTTTTAGAAAACGACTAAAATTCATTGCAAGAGAAATGATTAAACTCAAAGTTTTTAGAAAACAACTAAACTCCTAGATTATTCTCAATAACTTGTTGATATTACAATATTTTTGAAAATGTAGATATTTTGAAATATTAAATTCTGATATGAAGTAATTTCAGTACTAACATGAATTTATGATATGTCTCGGCTATGGAGCCATAGTTTCTGCCAGGCAAAGATATTCATTTCTGATATTCCGCGTGTATAGGTCGATGCATAGGTAGCGTTACAATTAAAGAAAGAGAAATCGGAGTACCAAATTCAAATTTTGTTCTAGTCTGTTACGTTCCCTTATTTGGAAAAGGCATGAATCCATTTACAGCTCTCTAACCTTGAATAGAACCCAGTTTAGTGGAAAACTCTGAAATCAAAACCAAATGAAAAATGGAAAAGGGCAACAGGAAACAATGACTATATTTCCCAAGAAGTTTTTTTTTAATCAATTCACTGCAAGAAAGGTGATAATACCACTAAGACGCAAGGGGCTACTAGGGGTGAAAGAAAATGAGAAGACTTTAGAAGGAAACGGAACAATGCCCTAAACAGGGAACAGGGGGATAAACCTCTACTCCTGTTTAAAAGACCGGAGAGGAGTCTTGAGGAGAAAAAATAATTAACAAATAAAATTTCATATTTCAGACGCAGACTCTAGAAGTATAGAGTTAAAATAGACTTCAGAAGGAACCCGAAACCCAATCCTAAACAAGAAACGAGGAGTAAACCTCTTCTCCTGTTCACAATATCCTCCACAATATTGTCTAGTCTCACAATCCTCCGTGTTCTGGGAACAGGGAGAATTATGAGACGGACAATAGGTGAACCTATTTAGTCCTATTGAAGAGAAATAAATAAATATTAAAGGTTTAGGCGGAGACGTTAGAAGTATAGAGTTGAAGTAGATTTTAGAAGGAAATGGAAACCCAATCCGATATAGGAAACCAGGTATAAACCTCTACTCCTGTTCAAAAGACAGGGTAGGAGTGTGAACCGGGTAGTAGGCAAACCTATCTACTCCTACGGCAATTCATAGATAATAAATAAAAGGAATCGATGGAGAGATATAATTGTCTATATCCCTAAAGGATATTAAATTAAAAAAAAAAAATAGATCGATACTTGATTTTTGTTAAAAATATGTCGCATATATGTTATCATGTCTCGTGTATAGGTCGAGCCAGGTCTTTCAGCAAAATCCAACAACGAATCAGCATCGAAAAGTTGCTTATTTTATAACTTAAATAATCTGAGGAGAGTCAGAAAAGATTTCGCAAAAGACTTTGCAAAACTCCAATTTCAATTCAAGTTTGGATCAGAGCGACTTAAACACCAATCCAAAATATTTAACATTTATTATTTTGTTATTTTACAGTGGAACTTAACAAATTCCATCATAAATAATCTAGATTTCCGTTAAAGAATTTATTCAATTACGAGGATATTATGGTAATGTAACATCCTAACGAAACTGATAACCATTTATGCTTTTAAAATTGGTCTTAAAGAACTCGACTTATGCACGAGTATTTGTGGCACGACGAAGAATAAAGACGCCGATAAACGTGTGAGAGTGCGAAGCCTGAAAAGTACGACGAAAAAAAAAAAAGATGAATAAAAGGAAAATAAAAGGAAAATAAATGATAGGAGTGGAAGTGAAGGAAGTGGAATTTTAAGGAAAAAAAGACATCAAAAAGAAAATGTTTCATGTTTAAGAAAACTTAAAACAAATGCCGCGAAATCAAGAACGTTTCTTTCAAAAGTTGATTTCCTGAATTCTGTTAAATAAATATGAGGTCGTAAGTCTTATAAATACACGCATGAGTACACACAGGAATACACACATCAACACATGCACACACACACATCAACACATACACATGCCTAAACGGACACATACATGTACGCATACACACACGTATACATACACATACATAATTTGAATTGGATATTCCTGTAATAGATTTGTTTAAAAACGAAACCATTCCAAAAGTTCTTTAGTTGGACTTGCCAATTTTTTATAAATATGGAGAAGTTTGTAATGAAAGGTGAGGACTGGGCCCCACTTGTTGCTTGTGAACGTATTTGTATCGAAATGAAAGAGGAACAGAAAATATCTAATTCCTTGTACCATATCCATGTTTTCTTTTTAAGTATATTCCTTATTTTAGCAAAAAATATTATAACTGAAAGAACATTTTGCAGTAGATGTAGATGAGCTCCTTTCTTTAAAGCTAAGACGCGTCTACAGATTTGAATCACTCTCATTTCCCCCATATTCAAATTGTAAGGAGGAAGAAAGCATTTTTTAATAACTGCTACTTTCTGGAACGGACTCCTGTACGGATGTTTTCCGGAACACTAGAATCTTAACCTATTTAATTCAAGAGTTAATTGTTACCTATCACACTTACACTTCCTACCATCTCCTTTTACATTCATATTACGTCCCCTCATTCAGTATTTGTTATAGAGTAGTTTCACAGTGGAGGCTTGTATTTCACTGTCGGCCCTAAAATAGGTTCGACGTACAAAACGTTAGGAACTTGATATAATATGTAATGACACAGAGAAATCTAGTCGTGGTCGCTGATACTTTAATATCCGACTAACGGTCGTCCGACATCGACTGGCTGACCGACCAACTCACTGAGAGCATTTAGTCACCCCCCCCACGAGGGCATCATGTGGCACAAGGCCGGTTTAACGTGGGATCTCCGATCCCGTGGGCTCGGCCAAAAATATAACCCTTTTAAAACCCGTATAAACGGGTTCAGGGTCGGTTTACCTCCCCGAAAGAGAATCCGCCCTTCGGCGTAGCCTCGTTCGGGTTCCTCCCCGCCCGAAGGCAGAGAGTTCAACCGGTTAGCTGGTCATCCGACTTCAGACTGAACTCAGACCAACTCACTGAGCGACTTAGCGACTGCTACTACTCCTACTTATTATAGGTGGGAGAGTCTATTAAAAATAGAATAGGTGTGTTCCAGTATAACAGTATTATACCCCCTCATTTTGTATTACACCCCCTCATTCAGTATTACACCCCTTCATTCAGTATGCCTCTACTTAGAGTGGCTCTCGAGTCTTGGATTGGGCGAACTTTAGTAACGAAAAACTTTTACTAATTGGTAAGTTTTATAACTTGAAGGAAATAGGCAGAAATTTGATTTCAGCTTTTTTGTATATTTTAACTTTATATCGTTGATTAGTAGAAATTCTTCAATATTTTTCATGTCTAAAGCTAAAAGTTGATATTAGTCCCACCCATCATTCAATGATTGCGGCCTCGCTAAACATGTAGGCCATCAACATTTGACTAAGAAACAAAACGCTGTTGTTGGTTTGGTTAAAGTTTCGAGTTTTCGGTGTTTATTTTCATCCGCATCAGAACATGAGGAATCGAAGTAAAATGATATTTATTTTATTCATAGGAAAAAAGAAGGTGTTGTCGAGTAAACAGTACATTCCTCGGTAACTATATGAAGTAGTCCATAAGTATAAATAAGGCGCTCCAGGTCAGAAGTAAGAAAGAGAAACTGTTTGGTATCAGTCCTCAGACTAAATTAATACAGGCGTCACGCAAGTAGCCAAAGTATTATTTATATTATAAGCGCTACGAAGCGCGTTGTAACAGTGGCGAGAGATTCGAAACTCAGGCGATTTATAACCGTCGTGTCGACGATTCGGAACTTCTATAACTTATAACAGTAACGAGGATTCCGTAACTCATACGAGTTGTAACTGGAGTTACAAGGAGTTTGGAAACTTGCACTGAGTGAACAAGTATGGGAAAATATATTTTTTGCTTCGGGAAGGAGGATACAGGTGATGAAAAGAATTTTAACCACGTTGGATAAAAAAATTCTTGTTGTGTAGAAGAAACATTTTTATTTCTCTTGGGTGTAGGAAAAAAAGCATATTCTTTCGAATATGGAGCAAATTTTGACTTCGATAGTTGAAATTCAACAACAACAGCAATAGCAACAACAGAAACAACAACAACAACAACAACAACAACAACAAAATCAACAGTTGCTCGAACCCCAAAATAGGCGAAAAAAGTGTTGTTGGATATAATTCTGAAGAAAACACAAATTCTTCAACGTTTCTTACGCCAGACGCTGTCCAAAGCACCATAGCAGAATTTGTATACAATCCTGATGAGGGTCTAACTTTTTTTGCGTATTTTCGTAGATATGAACAAATTCAGTCAGGAATGCAGCGGCTGGAAAAATGAGAGAAAATCGAGATTGTCGTTGAGGAAAATAGCTCTGATAGAGCATGGAAAATACTGTAATTACATATTACTGACCCCCGCCCCCCGCAAAAAAAAAATCGGTTTAAAGACACGATAAACATTCTGACGAAAATCTTTAGTGATAAGAGCTCTCTTTTTAATGCTCGTTGGAGGTGCATAAATCTAACCAAAAAGAGGACGAAGATTTTGTCACGTATGCTGGTATCGCCAACAAAGATTGTGAAATGCTTGGAATTAAGGAAATGACACCAGATATGTTCAAAGGCTTAATTTTCGTTCAAAGTTTAACAACTAAAAAAAAAAAAAAAAGCTGAAATACAAGCGAAAATTTTGAAGAAAATTAAATAAAACAGTAATATTAGACTGCAATAAATAGTGGACGATTGCCAGACAATTCTACGTCTGAAACACGATGCTGAAGAAATTCAGAAAAAAGAATGTACATGTAAAGAACAAACGTATAAAATGGAAAATAAATATTTGTTTCAGAAGTTGTAAATTACATCTTGGAAACGACTGTCCTTTTAAAAATGCAGAATATTACAAGTGTAGTAAACGAGGACATATAAAATCATACTGCAAAACCAAACCAAGAAAAAATTCCCACAGGAAGAAATTCGTACAAGCATTGCGACGGAAAATGATCATAGAAAACAAAATGAAATTTGTGGATGTGAAAATAAATAATGTGGGTGTGAAAATGCTATTGGACACTGGTAGTGATATTTCAATAATCAGTGAAACCACATGGAAGGAAATTGGAAAGCCTTTGTTAAAAAGGACTTCCATAATCACCACTGAACGATCTACTTAAAAAAAAACAAAAAAAAACGAGTAAATGATAATTATCAAAAGCCGTTTGACAAAATAAAAAAAATACTTACATGCAATTTATCATTAACACATTACGATCCAAAAGCAGAAATTGTAGTGGCGTCAGATGCTAGTGAGTATAATATTGGTGCAGGGATTTTACACAATTATGATGGCGGTAAAATGAAATCCTCCGCTCATGCTTCACGTTCGCTTCTACCACCAGAGAAAAACGAGAGAAAAAAAGGCTTTAATTTATTTGCTGTGAAGAAATTTCGTAACTTTTTTTATGGAAGAAATTTTAGGTTGCAAACAAGACACAGTCATCTATTAACAATATATGGTTCAAAGAAAGGAATACCTACGCACACAGCTAATAGACTATGTTATATACCGTACCTATGAACACTAATGGGTATGTCCCAATCGTTATAAATACGTTGGACACTATTGTAAGTGGGGGTAATATGCTGTCTAAGTAGTCCACCACTAGCAGTGGTTTACCTACTTCACGCCGTTGGCGAGTATTGTATTTTGTTGATGTTATAAAGATTACCATTTCATTTCCAACCTCCGTTTTGTCTATTCCTCATTTAGTAACACTTCCTAGGTTACGACAGACTAAAATGCCTGGGTACCATCTTATTAAACTATGATTTTATGATGGAGTACCAGCCGTCTAAAAGAATAGTACATGCGGATGTATTATCAAGATTAATATCTAAAAATGCAGAACCATTTTAAGACACGGTCATTGCAGCACTTAAAAGCGAAATGGAAATAAAAAAAAAACATTTGGGGCAACGCAGTACGAGAGTTACCTGTTATCCTGAAATCAATAAAAGAAAAAAACGAAAAAAAAAAAACAATACAATTGAAAGAAACTGACAAAGAAGGAAATCCAGACTTAAACGCATGCTCACTATGCAACGGTGTAGTAATGTTCGAACAAATGCTTGAAATGCCTAGTGTGTCACAGAAGCGAATATAAAGGATTTTTTAGCGGACATACTCGTATTTCAAGAGTGAAATACCTGATGAAAAGTTTCGTATATTGGACCAGAATGAATGAAGATATTGAAAAATAGTGAAATCTTTCAGAGGTTGTGCTCTGGCAGCAAAACTACCTCTCACAAAGATAGAAACTTGGCCAAAGACAGACACGCAGACAGACTTTGCAGGTACTATGAATGAATCACATTATCGTGTAGTAGTTGATAGTTTCAATAAATGACCGGAAATTTATAAGTGCAAAAATCCAACATCTTCAGTGACAATGAATTTCTTGCATGAACTATTTGCGAGATATGGCGCACCAGATACCATAGTCTCTGATAACGGAAAGCAATTCACGGGTAAAGTATTCGAAGATTTCTGTAAGATGTTCTCCATTGAGTGCATTACTACCAAAGGTCGAACAGAGAAACGGAACGTTTTGGGGGAACGTTAGCAAGTCTTGAGTAAGTAAATGAGGAAGCACTTCAAAATTTTCTGAGAGTTTAACGTGTAACACTTAACCCCAATCCATTATCAGGCAATGTCGCCAGTGGAATTAATGTTTTCTAGAAAAAATAAAATCGGTGTTCAAGTCGAAAAACACGAATGGATAACAAAAACGACACCAAAAGTTTCAAGGTCAACGATAAAGTATTCTTTACCGAATATAAGGATGTCAAAGAAACGTGGGAAGGCAGCATAATATCAGAAAGAATCAGGAAGTTGATTTACATGGTAAAAAGGAAAAGATTTGAACATAAAAGGCACCATAATCAGCAGAAAAAAAGGTTCATCATTGAAAGACCTGAAACGTTGGAAGAACCGATAAAAATGCTATGTAATGTTTTCGATGTGCCATCACCACAACAATTCATGGAACCTACAAGGACAAGTTCCAGAAAAAGAAAGCGTACTGAAGAACTGTAAGTGGACCCGAGACGACGGAAACGCTACAAAATCAAGTACGTTGGCGAACTCTCCAGAAAGAAGAGAGGGGAATACTAATACTAATAAAAATTAAAAATATTTATAAAAAGAATTAATTTCAAAAATGGAGATGTTGTGGAGTAAATAATACACTCACGGTGACTATATGAAATAGTCCATAAGTATAAATAAAGAGCTCCCGATCAAAGGTAAGAAAGAGAAGCTGTTTGGAGTCAGTCTTCAGACTAAATTCAGGCGTCACGGCAAATTGCCGAAGCATTACTTCCATTATAAGCGCTTTATAACAGAAGGTATATTTATGGTAGTGGCAATTCAAAGAGATTTCTATCATATTTCTTGTATCGTAACTCTGTAGATTCTTATGATGAAGGATAGACTTTTTTCAAACCTATTACAAGAACGAAATGCCGAAACAGTCGGCAAATTCGGACTAGGATCTCAATACAAGCGCGGCGAAAGATGATTTGTTATCCAGTGGTGCATAGCAAACGAATAAATAATCACCAACACCTGGTTCCAAAACCATCAAAGATAACTTTGGGGATGGAGCAAATATGAAGAACCAAAATGTTTACATAAATATGACCAAAGATTTCAGAAACGCAGTTCTACACTGCTAAACAAACCAAAGTGTCGACTGCAGGAGCAAGAATCTTCTAGTCGTGTGCTACATCAGAGTGAAATTGAAGAAACTAGAGAAGACCAAAGCGGCATCAAACTCCAATATGACAATCTCCTGAATGATCAAAGTGGTACATGCTGAGAAAAAACACTAGTGACGCCGGCGAATGAGATCATCCCAAGGAAAACTAGATAAGAAAGGAATTAATGGATGGCAGGGGACATTTTAGAGATTATGAAAAGCGACTACAAACAACGGCAAGGAATAGTAAATATTACTGGAAACTAAATACAGAAGTTAAAGACAAGTGTCAGAAAGCTAAAGGGGAATGATTCAATGAAAAGGTTACAAAAATAGAAGGGATGCTCAACACATATACAGCAAGTATAAACAACAGAATAAGATAACCTGAAAGAGATTACAAAATCAAAGTGGAACATGTTGAGAAAATACACTAATGGTGTAGCTTGGTGACGAAGAGTGTAAACGTCACGTAGCTTGGTGATAAAAACTGTAAGTGTCACGTAGCTTTGTGACGAAGGCGGGTGAATGTCATGTAGCTTGGTGAGGAAAACAGGTGAATAAATCAGGGAATCTCTTTGAAGCCGTGCGTGTCGTAAAATGCTGCCGTTTGTATCCGTCTCTTCTCCTTATTGGTTTTGTCCGTCTAGAGACTTTACTTAAATGCTCTTCAAAGGGATCACAAAAGCATGTTTTCTTATTGTCGGCGAGAACGTGGCCCATTGGTTGAAAAATGTCAAATATTTATTTTCAAAGGATTAATTTATTAATGTGAAGGATGCGCGGATCCTCCGACTCATAAACCTTTTTTTATTATTTGATGATTGACTGTCTTGGTGTTTATTTCCGTCTTCGCTCCACACTCTAACTAGCCTTTCCTAAATACATGTAATCGGAGTTAAGCCCCACCGCTTTCACTCAGATTTTATTTACCCTTTTTATATACTGGAGAGATAGGGGAATAAAAACAGAGAAAGACAAAGAATAAATGGAAAGTGCCTTAATTGTCTTAAGTGGAAGCAGCAAGTAAAACTTTTGGAGTTGAAGAATTGATTCTCTTGGATTATATCTCATGACTAACTGTTAAGTATTAACTCTCCAAAGGGCGAGCTGTACTCATTTTCATGTTTTGGAGGTATTTGTCGCTATTTATTTTCAAAGGATTAATTTATTAATCGGAAGGATGCGCGGATCCTCTGACTTATAAACCCTTTTTTGTTATTTGATGATTAACTGTCTTGGTGTTTATTTCGTTACACACTCTAACTAGCCTTTCCTAAATACATGTAATCGAAGTTAAACCCCACCGCTTTCACTCAGATTTTATTTACCCTTTTTATATACTGGAGAGATAGGGGAATGAAAATAGAGACAGACAAAGAATAAATGGAAAGTGCCTTAATTGTCTTAAGTGGAAGCAGCAAGTTAGACTTTTGGAGTTGGAGAATTGAATAGTCTCTCTTGCATTACATCTCATGTTTTGGAGGTATTTGTCGCTAAGACTTATTAATATGTCGTTGTTACCTAAATAGTAATTTTAATTAGAATCAATTTACAATTCACTCGTGTAAAGAACAGTTAAATCTTTGAAAATTTCACTCCTCATCTTAACCTCAAAGAGATTTCATTAATCCCACCTTGGCCTGGAATTTCTATTTTTTTCAAAATGGAAACTTTGTCAAATGGTCGGCGATTAAACTTGCTACGCTACTCCACTTCGTCTGGTGCGAGGATGACAGCAATTCTGTATGATGAAAAGTAAGAACTATCGGAGGACGAAAGAACTCTCGATGTATCAACGGCCAGTTAACTAGAGTTAGTGTCTCAGTAAAAACAGAGTTGAGAAGGTAACGGAAAACCACTCCACTATCCCAAGAATAATCATGGAGATAAACAATATAAGTATTAGAGATAATGGCTGAAAGCGGTAAATGATTTTGTTCGCAAGATGAAGATAAAAAATAACCTCGTAAAGGAGTTAAGTTCTTTGGAACGATTCCTCGTCCAGTAAGAATAGACATGAGCGACAGGTGTCACTGAACCGTTACCCAACGTTAGTAATCGGAACCTGGAAAGTAAAGATGCTATACCAATGTGACCAGCTTGAAAAAATATCAAGCAAGAGATGAATAAATTAAATGCCAACATTCTAGGCATATACGAATCTAAGTAATGGGTTTTTTTTAAGCGATACACATATTCAGGCAGAGAGAAAAATGAAAGAGGTGGTGGGTTAATATTAGGTAATGACATGACAAAATGTGTTCTAGATTACTATCAAATCTTAGACAGAATCTTGTTAGATAAACTGAAAGGGAAACACTTTAGCATAGCAATAATCGTTGTATACGCACCAACAGCGCAGAGCACGGAGGAGAAAATCGATAATTTTTACAACTCTATGAACAACGACTGATGTAAATTACAAGAAATCACTATCATCATGGAAGACCACAATGTCAAGGTCGGAAAAGTACAAGAAGGTGAAATAGTTGTCAAGTTCAGACTAGGATCCTGAAACGAACGCGACAAAAGATGGGTACAGTGGTACACTGCAACCGATCAAATAATTACCTACAACTAATTTCAGGAGCAACCAGCTGTCTGTGGACCTGGAGGAGGTACAAAAAACCAAATTGATTATGTAACTATCAACAAAAGGTTTAGAAACGCAGTTCTACACTGCAAAACGAGCGACCATCTTCTAGTGAAAATAAAGAAGACCAAAGCAACGCTTGAAATGCAAAACAACAGACTCCTGAAGGAACCAAGATGCAAAATGTACAAAAACAGAGTTATAAAAAAGCATAACCTGAAGGAAATTACAAAATCAAAGTGGAACAGGCTAAGAAAAACACTAATGACGTCGGCGAATGAGAGTCAGTAAGTAACAAGGAAGCCTTAAAAAATAGTAACAGAAAGAGCACTTCTGCTCAGAATCAGGAAAAGACAGCTGAAATTCTTTTAAAATAATGAGGAAGGCAGGCTTGGACAACTTAACTCTCACTGGGTCTAATGAGAGCAACAGAGATAGGTAAATACAACGTGTTACCTACCTGCTAAGAGCTATGGTTGCCTATGTCCTGAAGGGTTCCAAGAAGAAGAAGAAGAAGGAGGAGGAGGAAAAGAAGAAGAAGAAGAAGAAGATTTCTGAACGAGACGCCATACATGACATCCTCTTGACAAAACTATTTAGGAATATGGCTTGAGTTCCCAGGGTAATATTTGACTTTTGTAGCATTTTATGGTGTTGGACAAAAGTATCTCAAGCGAGACGTAACCTTTATTCAATTTACTAGGACCGGATTATGACCTTTTGAAGCCTTAAGGCTAATGAAATTATGGAACCCCTCAGATGGAGTCACCCTCTAACTCGCCTATGAATAAACTGGAATAGATATCTTTTGTTTGAAATAAATATATTCTGTAAGAAATATCATTATTTTACTATTTATTGCAAACCAAATTAGCACATATTTTCAACACAACCGTAGTAAAAAACAGATTTTTTATAAGTAACATTATAACAGTCAAAATAAATGTCATATTGATATCATTTCAGTTCATGAAATTATTTAGAAGTTATAACATGTAGAAAATTAAAATCTTTGATTCGTAAAAACTTGCTTATCTCCTATACAAAATTTGCTAAAACTTATCTCTAAACCAAAGTACTTCAAGAGCTTAAAGTTTATTAACTCCACATTCTGAATTTTTATGATGGATCTTTTTTTATGTGCCATGTCGTTTCAAGGCGTAGTCGACCATGACTCTCCACCTCCCTCTATCCCTTGCAGCTCTCAACAAATTCCTTCCCTCTGCTACCTCCCCAACCCCGACCACTTTCTGTCATCCACTTGCTTAAAGCCGCTAGATATATCATGTGTTGTTTTCTCTTGTCTCTCTTTCTCTCTATTCGACCTGCGTGTATCAGATTCTCCAGTCACTCCTTCCTCATTATGTGTCCCAGAAACTTCACCTGCCTCTTCTTGAGGTTAAGTATAAGCCACCTCTTTGTTTGCATCCTATCTAAGGCTTCATCCTTGCTCAAACGCTCGGTCCATGATATCCTCAGCACTCAGCATCCTTCTGTAGAACCACATCTCCGTCGCCTCGCATCTCTTCATCTTTGAGGAAATCGTCTAACATTTGCTGCCGTAAAGAAAGACAGATACCACGTAACAGCTCAGTATTCTTTTCTTTGTTACCAAAGAAATCCTCTTGTCTCACAATACTCTGCCCAGCTTTTGGAATGCGTCCTTGGAACATTGCAATACGTCTCAGTGTCGCACTTACCGTCCTCTGTCAAAACGCTTTCCAGATATTTAAACTTTTCCCGACCTGCAAATCGCATTTCGGGCTCATCCTTTTACTGATGACCATCCATTCTGTTTTCTTGTAGTTTATGCTTAAGTCCTTTCTTCACACTTTCTGTCGCTACCTTCTGTAGGAGATTTTTGTAATTTCTTTTCCGTGTCTTCTATCAGTTCTGTGTCACCTGCGTAGCTTATGTTGTCGCCACTAGTGCTGAATACCGGTAGGGTTTCCAATTCTCCCAAACTGCCTCGCTGTATAGGTTGAATAGCTCTGGTGAGACGACGCATCCTTGCCTTACGCCCCTTTCTATTTTTGTATATTCGCTGAACTCGTTCTCTATGCGCATACATGCTGTTTGCTGCCATTATAGGTTCTTGATTATTCTGATATGATGATACTACAGAAAATAATCTTTTTAAGGTTGTCACAAAATTTACTCAATTTTTATGAGTGTTTCAAAATGAAAATGTTATGTTGCAGTAACGGTAATGAGTGATTCCTGTCAAGGATGGCTATAAAGGTAACAGCTTTTTGCATCTCTGGTTAAGTAAGACAGTTATAGAATCGAAGTTTGTTCATTTTCCCCTTCCTCTTTTAATCATTTTGGTACATCAAAATATCTAGCAGCGCACAAGAGCAGGTAAGTTAATGTCTTTCCTTTCTAAGGAATTGATGGAATTCAAATCCGATTCACCGGATTTGTTTGTTGTACTGATAACAGTTGCACCGACTCGTAACGCCAGACAACTACAATAACAACATAATAAAATCGAAATAAATGTTCTTCAGTTGTTGGAGTCTTAGCTTCGTTTTTCGTTTGACGACTGTGTGCGGTAAAACACGTATATCTTAAAGGAAACGGAAGGTGGACATTTTTCATACTTGTATTCGGTGTTTTGGCGTCAGGGTAAAACAAACAAATAAAAACAATATTAATAATAACGATGTTTTATCGGAGCCTTCAATATTCATGTCAATTATTGATCAACAATTTTTGCTTGTCTCAATCGGCAGTTTGTTGTAAACATCTCTCTCTCTCTCTGTCCCGCTCACTTCACTCTCTCTCTCTCTTTCTCTCTTTTGTTTGCATTTGAAAGAATTTTTCTCTGGGAATTGCTTCATTGTTTAACATTCACTCATTTATTCTTTCTTTCTATTTATAGAAATATGTTCAAATCACAATATGCGCTCATCTATCATAATTTCTTTTTTCTTTTTTCTTTCTTTTTCCTTTCTTTCTTATTTCTTGCTATTTATAGCAATATGTTCAAATCGCAATATATTCTCATCTATCCATCATAATTTCTTTCTTTCTTATTCGATTTCTTTATCTACCTATTCACAACTGTTTGTATCTATCATTGTATGTATTCATCTAATTCATATCTATCTATCTATCTATCTATCTATCTATCTATCTATCTATCTATCTGTTTCAGACTTTTCTGCCCTCTCCCTCTCTCCCCTTCTCCCTTCTTCCCTCTTTCTGTATTTGGTTTCCTTAGGCTGTTGATGTGTATCTTTTTTTAATTTGTAAATTCCACATCCGGGATTTGAACTTGTTTGGCCTCTTCAAGAGGCGAGCGATGTTTTCGCCGGAACTAAAAGAAAGAAAAAAAAAGAAAAAAAACAACTCTGAAAAAGAAGCAAAATCCTTATAATTTATCACCAAATTTCAACCTCGTCCTAACTGCTATACCCCAAACCATACAAGTCCCGTCAACACACTGCACGACAGATCCGCTGACCCTGTCCTTTTCTAATTCTACTCACCCCTTGCCATTACCGTTCTCTTCTTCCACCAATGATCGAAGAACTTTACCGGACGAAGCCAGTTAAGGAGCGATCTTTTAGTCAGAATTAAATCTCCTTTCTCCGTTGGCAGAAGACAGCGGCCGATCATGGAGGCTTCAACTGGCTTTGTGAAGGCCGGTGCGACCCCTTCCGGCCTGACATCGCCCGAATCCCTGTCTCTAGGGAATAGCTTGGAGATGAGATTGATGGAGTGCTTCTTTACGGGTTGGGTAATGGGCAGTAGTGAAGGACAAGGGGAGCTTGTAGTCTGGTGTGGGTTAGATCCATTCTGCCCTCATATCAAAGCCAGCTTAACAGTCACGTGATTAATGGCCGTCCAGTGTACACATCGATAAATCCACCTCCATTGTGAAATTGCATGTACCTTGGTTACGATTTCATTTGTCGTCCTGCCTTTCTTCATACTCTCTTTCCTTTACTTCCATACATTATTTCTTACTTCCTTTCTTTTTTTTTATCATCGGTTTCTTTCTTTCTTTCTTTCTTTCTTTCTTTCTTTCTTTCTTTCTTTCTTTCTTTCTTCTGGTATCGATGTTCCCTTTCAGGCGTCCTTCATTTTTCTCGTTCCTGCTTTTGCTTATCAGTCTGTTTTTTTTTTTTTTTTTACCATTGGTTGGTTTGTCCCATCAGTAAAGGTTGTTTGGACGCCATACTTAATAGTCTTTCAAGGATCTGTCATTTATGGAATTTGAGTGGCATTTGAATAGTTACGCGAGGGCGCCCATTTCCTCTCTAAGTTTCATGCTGCCCCTTTTATTCGGTGCCAGTAACGGAGAAGTACTATCTTTGTGACAAGCTTATGAACGTGAAGAATAGATAGGATACAAGATTCAAGGATATTTGGATACATGCCTTTCCAGTAGCATTAGTACGAAAATAATATAAACAGTTTCAATCATATTTCGAAATTGATTAGTAGAGTTAGTTTTTTACCGCACAATTTATTCTTATATAATAAATTAAATTTGCCAATATCCTTACTCTGAATTTTGCGAGATCACATCCGTTTTTCTATCAGTTTAGCATTAAATCTCCCGACGAGTGGATGTGACTTCACGAAACTCAACGCAAAAGCATTCATAAGATAGATAAAAAGAATTAATTTATTTATTATTAACTTTCTGTCTTTGGATATCGAACACTATAATTATACAATCTTGTTTGCTTTTTTATGTTGTCCAAGCGATTTTGCGCGAAATACAAACTTTGTTTTATATATATATATATATATATATATATGTGTGTGTGTGTGTGTGTGTGTGTGTGTGTGTGTGTGAACGCGTGTGTCTATGTGTGTCTGTATGTGTGGGCAGCCTTGCCACCATTTAACGACTTACTTATTTAAAAAACTCCGGACTTACGACAGGGAATATAATCTCATAAGATAAAACTATTTTAAAATTACAGCCAGTCGATATTGTGCGTTATACAGAAATTTTAAACGTGATTGTTTGCTCTTTCTCCAAAATGGATCAAAATAAATAAAATGAATGAATGAATGAAGTGAAAAAAAAAGGTGTTATATTTGCAAACGGAAGTACTAAGCAGAACATAAAGTTAATTTTAGAATTTATTAAGGTTACTGTACAGTATAAACATTTAGAAATAAATTAGAAATGTTACAACTGGGGCAAAAGTGATATTAAAGCTACCTGAAGGTTTACATACGCCAATTAAACGAGTAATGTACCTTAAATTACAGTCAGGTACAACATCCCACTTAGTGATTAGTTCATTGGAACGGAACCCGGTTGTTAAGTTGGGAGTGTTTGTACTTATGATTTAAACGAAAGTTTCTCACCATTTTTTTAAATTGTATCTTTTCTTAATTTTTTTTTTTACTGGGTGTTTCGAATGATCATTAACGAATCAGATAATTTCTAACTCTAAAAATCTATCTATCTATCTATCTATCTATCTATCTATCTATCTATCTATCTATCTATCTATCTATTTTTAAGGTGTTTCCCTTCAGGAAATAGGCGATAATATATCTCCACAAATACCTTTTCATTATTATTTGTGAATCATCATGGCTTCTTAAGAGAGATAATGGACCTATTTCGCGTTGCCTTCGCGGCGGTCTTGAATATAGAGTTCCTCTTCTCTTCGACTGGTTAGAGAGTCCAGTCTATCCTGCTATTCAAATTCTATCTGGAAAAAGAGGAGGCGAGATGGTTTCTTGCCTTTCTCATTCGTGCGAAGTGAACGATTCGGTCGGAATTTGAACTCGACTTGCTGATTCCACTTTCCACGCCGACAACCCTTACGCCGTCCAAACTCCCATTCTAATGAATTAAATCATATCCTGTCTAAAATGAAGGTAAATTTAGACCATATCTATGTATTGGCGAGCAATTATTGGCAAATTAGACTTGCTGACCATTGTTAGTGAGTTCAGTTCTCACTGAGTGCCGCAATACTTTAGTAACTGATCGAACTATACCCCATCCACCAATTTACGACGTTAGATCCGTAGTCTGACACAGGGATCAGCTGAAATGCTCACTGTAATTTTAGGTATACGTGATTAATAGATAAGCCCTGATTCAAGTGCATTGAAAAGGAAAGAGATTATGCTGAAAATTTGTTGTATAAAATAAATGATTATTTCACAATTAGGC
Source organism: Acanthosepion pharaonis (assembly GCA_903632075.3). Lineage (NCBI taxonomy): Eukaryota > Metazoa > Mollusca > Cephalopoda > Sepiida > Sepiidae > Acanthosepion > Acanthosepion pharaonis. Next base: position 1,926,861 of record CAHIKZ030001413.1, on the reverse strand, counting down.
AACGGATTTATTGATGAATATCTGTACCAACCTGCGTATTTCATTATTGATCGATCTATAGATGCCTGTATATTTAAACTCTGCATCCTCTGAAAAAATGGAAACAGATTGGGGCATCTGTTTTCTCTGTATCTTTAAGCCTCCCAACACCTAAGCCGAACTGACGCCTCTATCTCACTGACACGTCCTAACTCCCCCTCTCTGTCTCTTTCAGTTTTTCTCATCATTTGTCCGATGGTGGGCGCTTTGCGTAAGACACCCAGGGCGTCGCCTGGTGGAGACTTGCACGGCTCAAGTGCAGAATGCAATTCCGATTAGACAGTAGGAGATATCTTCGCCGAGGTTCATGGTGCCACTTCGCACGTTATACAATTTGTTATGTCAGGCGGAGCGATCTAGAACAGATTATGAATGTTTGGAATTCAGGGCGAGAATCTTGGCCCAATGTCTTTTTTTTTCTTTGGCGTTCTGTTTATTAAGGATTTTTTCCACTTATTCTCTTTGTTTTGGGGTAATTTGTTTCGTTCAAAACGGAAATATAACCTTGTAAATAATTCCAATATACTCAGGTATTTTCTAGCTTCGTCTGATGGGAGGCCAAATGCATGATATACATAGAAAAATTGAAATCACTACGAACATTCTATAAGACAAGCTTGCTTACCATTGGGCTACGTTGATTTATCTTTCAGTTATATTTGTGTAAGTATATTGTCGTATAATATAGAATATATTTATATAGGTATATTTAGTTATATCGACATATTCAATAATATTTATGTAATATAGATAAATATGATTATATTAATAAGAATTTCTGATTTCATGATAACCTTGTCTTTGATTCTCATTTAAATCACTAATTGTTAATTTTGCTAAATTTTTGACAGCCTGTTCACCATTTAAAGTAAATAAGAACTATCGTCCGGTTCACACTCCTCCCGATCTTTTGAACAGGAGTAGAGGTTTATCTCCTGTTTTCTGTTTATGATTGAATTACCGGTTCCTTTTAAAGTCTACTTCATCTCTATACTTCTAACGTATCCGCTTAAACTTCGAAATTTTATTTATTTTTATTTTCAGTGATTTTTTACTCAATAGCATTAGATAGATTTAGCTATCGTTCGATTCCGGTTTGAGATTAGGTTTCTGATTCCATCTAAAGTCTTCTCGTTCTCTTCCACTCCTAGTAGCCCCTTGCATCTTCGTGACATTATCGCCTTGCTTGGGATGATTTGATCTCTATCTATAAAAGGCAGGATGTGTGTGTGTAACGAATGCACGGCCGCAATTTTCGACGGATTTGCACCAAAATTTACATGCACATGCTCCAAGTTAGTGGGAAGGCTAAGATCGACTTTGCATTTCCCAACTCCCATCGATAGTGGAAATAATCGATTTTTTCATGCTTCTACGGCAATTTTCATGTAGTTTGCGGCCATTTTCTACTGGCCAGAGTGAGATCCTATAGCTGGCTGCCACGAATAGGCAGGAAGATTCTACTGGCCAGCGTGAGAGCCAACAGCTGACTTACACGAATGATAACTAGCATGCTAGCATACAAAAAAAAATCGATAGCTGCATTCGTCACAAGTGGGAAAAATTTAAATCTGCAAGGCACTTTACTCCAGTTGGCTTATTCGCTTGCTTAAACGGGTTAGGTGTGAAAAAGTATTTGTTGTTAACATTCTTTTTTCATTCGGTTTTTCCAGTTACGGGTCCTTTTTTAAAGCTGATCGTTTTGTGTTCATTTTGTTTAGTTCTTTTTTTTCGTAACAGATTTAATGTTTAGTATAGAGCTTAGAAAAAATTCACAGTGTGAGATAGGCAAGAATAAGGCATCAGCACGGCAAAGGGCACTTCTTTAAAGGCAAGGAAGGGCAAAAGTATTTTAAGTCAAGTGATAGCGATTGCTGTATGAGTTGTACTATTTTTGAATCAAGCACGGGCAACGCCGGGCCATGCTGCTAGTTAAAAATATAATAGAGATAAATTTGACCAAATAATGGATTTTTTAAATACGAAATTATTTATTTCTACAAATGTACACGTGTTTCAGCATACATGCCTGTTTTTATTTTAAACAGTGAATTTAACATCTATCGGCCTAGATCATCAAAAGTTTTACTAAAGAAAATGCGAGTTTCAGCATTCTTGCATTTTTTTATCTGAGAAACTATCTTTACCGTTTTGCTTACGGAGGTCCTCAATGATCTTGGCCGGTAGATGGCAATTTCACTCTTTAAAAATTGGGATGTCTACTCAAATACGTGTACCAAATAAAAACAGTTGTCTTATAATAATTTACTAATCCTAGTTTAGTATCTGTCTATATTTCTTCATCTTTGTTGCCATATTTGTCACAATGTTTCGGCCGTTGTACGCTCTGGCCTTCTTCAGGTGGTTGGAATGTCGAAATGAACCCTTTATTTCGCTCGCTGGGGTAGACTGTTCTAGTTCCACGTGCCATGTCTAATGGATGTCAGTTATTAGTTATCTCCTGTTAATTCACCTCTCCAAGTTCCCCACTGTCTTAACCAGGTATTGAACTCACAACGCTTTGGGTCCTCTCACTGGATCTAACCAACGTCTTTATCCACTGTACCATTTTTCCTTAAGGACACATGGCACAGTGGAAGAAGAAGGCCGGAGCGTACAACGACAGAAACGTTGTGATAAATATGGCAACAAAGATGAGGAAAATAGTTCGAATAACAGAATCATAGTTTAGTTCGGCACAAAGTTACATTTCTAATAAACGAAGTCACTACTGTACAAGTTCACAAAGCCACAATAGTGGATAGAGTACCTTATGAGGTTCGAGATTACGATACGTGTAGGACGAGATTTCTGAACATTGCAATTTGCACGTTTCAGTTAATACTACTATCGAAATCACGTATCTGCAGTTCTATCAATTTTTTTCTATGGGTTTCTAGACATTATACGTCATATCATCACTGTGACATTCTCTTTGCACACACACGTACATATGCACACGCATAAACACACAGATATGTGTATGCATGAGTATGTTTGTGTGTAAAAATTGGGATATAAATAAAATATTTCCATAAACAGACAGTATGAATAAAAACAAAAAGAACACTATTCTTTATCAACGCGTTTCGTCCCCTAAGGGACTTTATCAAAGTAAAGGTTGATAAAGTCCATCATAATTGATTTCTCCCGAAGGATAGCAGTAAAGCCATGAAGATACAAGTGGTTACTGGGTGGGGATGATTTATGAACAGAAACATTATTAATGATCGGAAAGAGAAAAGAGTAATCAGGATGAGAGGAGATAGCGATTGACATTGTATTAAAAGTTTTGGAGATTAAAGTTGGCTGGAAAGCATGGAATCGGAAGCGAGATTCACAATTTCAGATTCTTTTGAAACTGTTAGCATAGAACAGCTACATCTGGTCAGCTGTTAGAAACTGTTAGCATAGAACAGCTACATCTGGCCAGCTGTTAGAAACTGATAGCATAGAACAACTACATCTGGCCAGCTGTTAGAAACTGTTAGCATAGAACAGCTACATCTGGCCAGCTGTTAGAAACTGATAGCATAGAACAGCTACATCTGGCCAACTCAACTGTAAATTATTGAAATCTCGACGCCGGTGTAGTATTGCGCTGAAAATTTAAAAAGTCTAAAGAACTATAGCGAAGAACTCATTTGAAAAAATACCATGAAATTATTTATAGAAAAGACATTACGGCGGTGGGAAATTGACTGAAGCCGAGCCGCCAGATCAGGACCAATAATATTGCTGATTTTTCTTTGGATTTTATCAAGGAGTTCAAAGTAAATAGCAGGGGCACCAGGCCATATGTGGCAACAATATTCTAAGCATGGACGAATGTTAGACTTATACATATGTAGGATAGATTCTGGAGAGAAAAATGGTTTCGCACGACACAGTGAACCAACTTTCTTAGCAGCTGACCTAGCAATGGATTCAATATAGTCTTTGCACTTCATGTCAAGTAAGAATGTTAGCTCGAGAAGGCGCAACGTGCCACTTTGCTGAAGGCTTGTATCAGCCATGTTGATGGAAGGCAAAGAGGGTTCTCTGATATGATTAATGGAGAGAAGTTCAGTTCTGGAGATGTTAAAATTAATAAGGCTACTTTTGCCTCAGTTAACAACGAACTTGAAGTCGTTTTGGATATCGACTGCCATTTTGACAATATCGTACTGATAACCCTTACTATCGAGGCAGGAGTAAATAGTTGTGTCTTCTGTGTAGATGTATCGTCAGTATATCAGCAGTTGGCCTGGAGAAACAAAAGACATATTTCTGAAAAAAGGCCTTACGTTCAGAGATAATTAGCCATATATATATATATATATATATATATATATATATATATATATATATATATATATATAACGAAATATAATTAACTGAATATATATATATATATAACGAAATATAATTAACCAAATATATATATATATATATATATATATATATATATATATATATATATATCTGTATGTATGTATATATATTTATATGTAAGTATGTTTGTATGTATATATATATATATATATATATATATGTGTGTGTGTGTGTGTGTGTGTATGTATGTGTGTGTGTGTGTGTGTATGTATGTATTCATTGCTCTTCAACTGAATTGAATTGAGCTCTCCGGGCCACTGATGTATTTCGCATAAAGAGCATTAAAATTCCCCTTCTCTCTGCCGTGCGACGATAGCCTAGGCGTAGAGTCTCTGACTGATACCAAATTGGTCAGGTTGAAGAAATCAGACGTCTAACCACAGTGAAGAGCTGTGATACAGCGAATCAGTTTGTCTGTATTTGACAATATATATATATATATATATATATATATATATATATATATATATATATATATATCTTCCAAGTAATCATTCTCAGAGAAGGAAGAAATTGTCAGAAGTTCATTTCAGAAAACAAAATACAAGAAAAATAGTTTATATTTTTTAAAGTAAGCAGAGACAATTGGTGAGTTTCTTTGAGCTAGATTAATTATCGTCATTATTTCATGAATTTTCGTCAATCTGTTTGTTGTTTTGACTGACGTGCTGTTCTCTTTGCTCTTCCTTATATTGTCTGATGTTCCGACATAAAATATTAATATTTGTATTCTACAAATTATTAGGATTCTATCTTCATCTTTTGGAATACAAAGATTCTGCAGGAGCGTACTCTTGTCAATTTTTATTGTCTGATGTTTTGAAAGTAGTCACTGTCGGGAGGCCTTATCATATAATCGTTATGAACAGCGAAAAGAAGATCTGCCAGATAAAAAGTGTTGTTTTTCGAGAAGATTTCAGATTGTAACTAGAAAAAACTGGACAAGAAAAAAATCTGGGGTTTTGGTTAAAAGTATTTTGTTCATTGTTACAAAAACCTAACGTTCATAGTTTCAACGTACCGTAAAGTTTTTTTTTATTTTTATTTTAGTTTAGTACGTTTTCTAGTCGGCTAGTAACTCAATTCGTTGTGTTAGTCTAAACTCAGTGTTTAACAGCAGTTAGATCCTGGAGAATGAAAATATCGAAACCTTTTCCTCAGAAGGTCAGTCTTGAATATTTTTTCAGTTTTTTTTTTGCACTCGAGTTGACTTATTTTTTTGAAGCTTTACCCAAAGTAGAGAGAAATTCTGGCAAAGTTAAACACGCAAACACACGCACACGCACACACACACACACAAAACGAACACAAAAATATAACAAAAGAAAAAAAAGAGACGACTTATTATTAAGATAAGCAAGAATACTGAAAATGACTGTCGTTTTGAGGATACTTGCTGCCACTTGATATTCAGTGTGAGTCTGCAGACATTACCTGTGTGAAAGCTCTTATAATGCCACTAATAATGTACCCTGTATTGTCATAGACCATAAAAAGAAAGAACTTGCTGTCACGCCATTTCAAGTGAGAACAACTAGAAAATACTAATATGAAAATAAATGATCTAAAAATAGAGAAAAATATGAGAATATAGGGTAAAAGAAAGGAATGAAACTAAATAACGAAGAAATAGTTTGAATAATAATAATACTAATAATATGGACATCTGAATATAACTACCCCCCCCCCATCATCACTTAGGCAGGATGAGTATGAGCTCTCTGGCCTTGGTTGACAGTTGTCCTAGAGCTGGTAACTTGAACAAAATTACCTTTTGGCAGTGAAGGATAAAACGCAACAAAAAAAAAAAAAAACGAAAAAAAAACAAAAAACGAAAAACTTTCATACCGGATAGGTCGTTACTTGGGACATCAAGGGTTGCGTACCTCAGAGAGGAACTAGTCTGCGACTGAAAAGATTTGTTACTGGAACAAACTCTTTCAAAAACGAAGAGACACTTGGTCACCAAGCCCGGACTATTTCCAACTTTGGACGAAGTGACTCAATATCAAATCTACTAATAAAAAGAAAGCGAACGAAATGGCGTCGCGAAGAGTATCAACAAGTCATGACATCCTTTTTCATCGCACTCAAAAATCCACAAAAGATCGATGTAAAATATGTGATTTTTGTTTTTCAAAATTGCTCAGTGGAAATGTCATGATGCCATTTCTGACCTTAGGTCTCTGGTCGGGACCCGGAAAGAAATGAATACACATGAGAAATCAAAGGAAATAATAATAATAATAATAATAATGAAAAACGAAAAACAACCAATCAAAAACCAAAAGAGAAACTGTACTCTTCAAAAGTGTTTACGGTTATTATTCACTCCTTTTTCCAAAGTTTTCCCAAACTTGGCCCCCTCTTACTCTCTTTCTCATTACCTGTGTGTTTCTTTCGTTCTATTTTTCTTTTTAGCAAAGGTCAATTTTTTATGTAAACAAACTTGTTTGTTGCACAATCCAAAAACGCATTCATAAAATGAAAAATAAAAGACTTGAGAAAAATATTGAAAGATTTCCCTCTCCTCACTCTTGACAAATAACAAACACTTTCTTTTTGGGACGAATAAAGTATTTAAATATTGTGTTGTCCAAAAATAGTTGAATCATTTTGGTGCCAAAAGAAGACAAAAATTTGAATCTTAACTTTCTAAGAAACAGGAAAATTTCATTAGAAACAAAGAAACGAGTGCTGAACTATTATGCAATATTGATTCCCCTATATGGCAGTGAATGCTGGACAATCGTTTCAAAGATTAAGATGAAAGTTGAGGCATCAGAAGTGTGGCTCTACAAAAGAATGCTGAAGACACTATGGATGGAATATGTGGGCAACGACGATTTTAGAGAAAATGGCAATGAAAAGGTCAAGAGACAATTGAAATTTCTAGGAAACATAATGCGGAAAAGAGCGTTTGGAGAATTTGACACTCACAAGGCCAATTGAAGACAAGAGGGACAGAGGAAAACAGTGCATAACCTACCTAACATGTTTGTTTAAATGTTTGACAAGTAGAAATAATAGTAAAAAAAAACAAACGTTACTCAGAGCTACAAAATAAAGGGTGTTGTGTTTGAATTACAAATATAAATAGCAAATACATTTTATTATATTATTTTATCTCACTCTTTTACGCACCCAAACCCAGGTAGGTCTTGCGACGTGTCAATTCAGAAGCACCTCCACATATCGAGGCCTTCAATTAGTATAAGTAGGAAGATTGTATCCATCGCCGGCTTGCTAGGCTTGTCGCGTAGCTTATAGCACCTGGGATTCCCAAGCGGTCACCCAGGTGTAATGGATAATGACTCGGAATTGTTAATCTGAGAGCTGAGTTCCAATTTCTGTTGGGTTCGTTAGATTCATTTATGTGCAAATATCCTTGTCAACAGTATCAATTCATCTCTTCTCCCCCAACCAGGTTAATTAGTAAACGTTTTATCACTAAACCGTTATTATTTAAAACAAATTCTTAGAAAAATATTTTCCGGCTTTAAATATTCCGAAAAGGGTTGAAGAGCCATAAAAAAATGAATCACTAAATAAACGGTCACCCATCTGAATATGTCCAAGCTCAACTTCGGTGATCGAACAAGTGATATGGCAGAAACCTGATTATTTTATTATACATTTATTATAAATATTTTATAATAACCAATTTAAAATAAAAAGATCCGAATCAACCGAAAATATCGTTTATTTTCTTATTTCTTCAATTTTATGATCAATAACAAAAGACCGATAAATAAAAAAGATCAAAATACAAAAAGATCAATAAACAAAAAAATCAAAAAACAAAAAGATCAAAAATAAAAAAGATTAATAAACAAAAAATCAATAAATAAAAAGATCCAAAAACAAAAAGATCAAAAATAAAAAAATTAATAAACAACAGATCAATAAACAAAAAAATCAAAAAACAAAAACGATCAAAAAAAAAGATCAATACCTATTGTAATAAATGTGCACAGATATGACAGGTGACAAAATCAATAAATATCAATTTTTTGACAAAAGTTAATAAAAGCAAAAGCATCCAATATTATCTAACAGCAAAAACGGCGAACATTTTGATCAATCCAGTATCATTTTAACTGATGTTCACGATAGACAAGAATCATAAATTTATGCTATATTTTCAAACTTTTCAAAACTGGATTTTATTAATAGAATCTTCTATAATGTACCGTGTCCTTTCAAGACGTGGGCGATAACGGATCTCCACAGCTTCCTATCATTTGTAATACCGATCTGCGATGCATTTACACAAATAGATTAGGTAGCTTAATCCATATTTGCTTCTGCTCGTCTTGCCTTCAGTCTATACTGTGAATATCAAATTTTATAAAACTTCGTTCCTTATTATGTGTCTCAAAAATTCCAGCTGTCACTTTCTGACTTCATGTAAAAATGTCCTTTTTATTCCTATTTTCCTTAAAACTTCCTCGTTGCTCACATGTTCTGTCCTTCGTATCCTCAGTATCCTTCTGCTGCCTCAAGTTTCCTTTTCATCTGTGAAATAATGCTTTCGTATTTACAATCATGTAGGAGGACCGTTATTACATAGCAGTTCAGCACTTCTTCCTTTATTTCGACCGAAATTTTCTTGTTTTTTAATACTTTGTTTAGCTTTTGGAAGGTATTCTCACTAATCCAATGCCCTTTGCCACGTTTTCTGTCATTTGTTGTTACACTTCCCAGATAATCAAGTTTATATACTTTCTAAAAAAATTAAATGACATTTTTTTTTAATAGAATCATTTTATTCGTTAGTCTGCCTAGTTGTAGTTATTTCCATCGGCTTTTCTGGCTGGGGTTCGAGCCCAGATAAAAAGTAATAATTTTCCATGCTGATTTCCCCGGCAGGTATAACCTCCTCTTTTCGAGGGCTGTCATAAAACAATGTTACTGGCTTCATTATTTTATTTACTAAGTGAAGCTTAGTAAGCGTCAATAAAACTGCACGTTTGAGCGTATGTAAGCGCGCACGTGCGTGTGTGTTCGCATGTGTATACTTGTGTGTATGTACGTAATTGCGTGTGTATATGTGTGCATACGTGTCTGTGTACATGCATGTGTATGTACATGCGTGCGTGTATGTGTTTGCGTAAGTGCGCGCGTGTGTCTGTGTATCTGTGTGCTTCCAAAACTTAAGTGACAAAACTGTTCAATTTAATTGAGCTGAATTTTAACACACCGAGTTAAATATGAGCCATGCTTTTTCTTTTTTTATTTAATATTTTATTCAAGCAATTATAGGAGAAATATGCAACAGGTTTTACAACAATTATAATTTATAAATATTTATAAATATAATTAATATTTTTATATATTTTAAAATATGAAATTATATAAATATATATTTATATAAATATATATTATATAAATATATCATATACATATTATAATAATATAATTACTTAATAATTATATTATATATTATATATAATTATGTATATTATTGTAAATATAAAGAAATTTATATAATAAAATAGATAATATATTATCTATTTTATATAAATATAATTTAATTATATATATTATATATATATATGTTAAAATAGTTATATAATAATATAATTATTAATATTATAAATATATATATTATAATATAAATTATATTATATAATAAATATCATATATATATATATTATATAAATATGAAATATAAATACATTATAGGGGAAATATGTAACAGGTTTTACAAACGTATGCAGTATTTGTGTGCAATGTAAGTTTTAGTATTGTTTCTTTGAGATTCTTTTCGTTTTCCTTTAGAGAACTATGTTCCTTGGATAAAATGTTTGATGCTTTTTATACTGTGTTACATCAATGTTGTTCCGTTCATCTCTGTCTGCTTCCCACCATTGGTTAGCATTCCAATAAGTTCTTCCTACCAATCTGGCCATAATTCTCTCTGTTAAAATTTTCCGAATGAACAGACCAAAGCATCACGGTCAAAGATGCTTTTTATTGCATTTGGTATAGCTGTCTTGTTGGAAAATAACCTATTGTTGTTTATTTACAATACGCAACTTTACATTTGGAAATACCTCTTTTTGTAAGATATTTTGGTACACTTTGCCATTAATGGTTTTCTAACATTCAACCAGCTCGCCATCACCACATGTAAAAAACACACACCTCCGTGCTATAATTCAAACTCCTCCATACTTCAGTGGTTGAACCTCTGACGATCTTCAAAGACCAGCGTTCTGGAGCATCAGTAGACAATTCAAATCGTCACTCATCATTCCACAGGAGCAATCATTATCATAATAAATTAACAAAAAACTGAGTCGATCTGCCACATTCTTTGGAGCAGGACACATTTCTTTGCGTACCGATTTGATGAAAATGATTTATTCAGACTTTTGAAAAAATGCTTATTGATACAAGATGATTTTTAATTAATGAATTCTTGTGCTAATTTTGTTAGTTCAGAACAGTTATTTCTAGCCATTTATAATCTAGTTTTCTTGTCAAGGTCATAGATTCATGTGGTCAATTCTATGAATTAGAAACAATGGAATCTGGATATTCTCAAACTTGAAAAAAGTTTGTTAATATCCGAAAACTTTCTGTTTGACGAATACGAGAAGTGGCGTTTAAGATTTTAATCTTTGTGTGAAAATTGAGGTTTTTTAAGATGATTTGTAACAAAAATAGCAGTTTCATTCTTTGTGAATTCACTCTAAATTTGTTTTGAAATTCCGCCCTCTATATACACTCAGTATTCTTGTCATTTTTAGATAGTTCTAACATGAATTAAAGTAACTTCTGTGTGTGTGTGTGTGTGTGCGTGTGTGCGTATCGGAGGTTATCTCAAAGTCATATCATCTTCAAAACGTCACTGGTGAAGAACAGTGAAAATGACAATGTTAATGAATTTATCTTATTTTAAAATTTTACCCCAAAGACTAGAAATAATTTAAAACATGCTTACGCACAAACCCAGCACAGCTGCTGTACATTATAGTCACATACTGTCAAAAGAGAATAATTGCACAAAATATGGAAAGTATTCGCCTTACTTTTTTGTCTAGAAATATATAATTTCTGCGTCCACGAGTGCGACAGGCAAAATTAGAATCACGTCAAATTGGTATTGAACAAAAAAGCCTGTTAACTCGCAACTGACAAACGATTTTGACCTTCATAATAAGTTTCGTTTTTGTATTTGTTATAACCATTCATTAGCGAAATTAAACTTCCTTAGATGAGATAGTTATACAAGAATCGTGTAACCCTAAAAATTGCTAGCCATAAAAACATCCGACGATGGTGCATATCGTAAGATGCATTATTATTAATTAAGAATTGATTTCGAATCAGTTAAATTTATTTTGTTGATGCCCATAATTTAAATAAAACGAAAATGATGAGTTAATATTTACGAGGTGGGGGGGGGGTGAAAAGTTAAAAAAAGCTGACTATGAAGGCAAAGAAAATCCAAACAGACAAAACAAAACAAGCGAAACCTCACCACTGATAAAGATAAAAAGGACATATAGCTGAGACAGTCATGGGCATGACTCTGCAAACAGCACCTGAAAAATGAAATGAACTCTTTCATCATTGCAGTCCAGAATAAATACAGCGGGACAAATTTGACAAAATAAAAAAATAGGCAAAAACCGAAAAAAAATGGTGCCTTTGCAGAGGATAAGGCGTGAGTGTAAATCTCATCATACATGAATATAACTGGCTTGCTGAAATCGATTTTATACTGACATGTCAAAAGTCACGGGATAGGTATCAAGTATCGGGTAGACATCCTCTAGTTCCGCAAAGTTCAACAGCTCGACGGGATATCGATTCCAGATTTGGTCAGAAAACCTCTGGAGGGATGTTGAGCTATGCCAACTTGAGAACAGTCCACTACTCCCTGATATTTGTAGATGTAAGATCTTGCGTGCGAATAATCCTCTTCACCACATCAAATAAACATTGGACTGGCATCATATCGGGCGAACGTTGTGGGCACGGCATTTATGAGAAGTTTCCTCAATGTGTCGAAAACCAATTCTGGGCAACCTGGTCCGATGATAAGGTGGATTATTCTGCTGACTAACCGATTTTTGTTGTTGCTGCTCCTGGGTCAATGAATGGATAGAAATAGTCAAGGAGCAGTTCAACATAATATTCACCAGTGAATAACGTGTTTAGGCCATTGGAACACTCCCAGCATAATTATGGAATTACTACCAGTCTGCACGGTGCCTTGTTGATAACTAAGGTTCATAGTCACATGAGGTCTGTTCTACATCTGAGTCCTATTCTCATCTGACCACGTCACATATTTCCAATCCTCCAGAATCTAATTAGCGACGTTGAGAGCATAAACGAAGCGTTGTGTCGTGGCGTTTGCAGGCGCACCCTGATGGTTCTTCTGCTTTCATACACAACGGAAGTTACAGAAAGCGGCAAAAATGATCTGTTTAGATACACCTCTCTTCCTGAATTGTTGAGTGTTATTTAACTGTCGCTACTTGTCTGTTACTACAGACAGTTCTAGCCGGAGGGTTGTTATACTGTCTCCGGGATGCGTGTATTTCGTTGAAATGTACACAACCCTTAGATAGTTAGCATAAACTCTCATCGACAATCAAGACTCTGAGACATGGTATGTTTTAGACACAGGTTTATTGACAGTCGACAAAGGTAAAACTGAAAGAAAATAAAAACACGTTTCTTCAGAAACACGGAGATACAAAATGAAGGTGAGTATTTATTAGGTATGATAAGCTTGCAGAATAGAAGCATTTGAACATAAAAAATACTCATAGAAAGAAAAAGAATACAAATTATGCTGAGTAACAGTCGAGTTCAGAGAGGAAAGATGGAGGTTCTGCACGTGGTGAGAAGGTAAACAAAGTTCGTTTATAGGAAGGAAATGATACTAAAAAATAATGCTTGCATTAAATAATTCCATAATAAGAAGGAAGAAAGGCGATAGTTCTTACCGGAGATGTCCAAGAATGACGAGATATTTAAAGGATGAAAACTATGCCATGCGGCCAAGCTGGGGGCATGCCATGTGGCCGTGCTGGGGGCAGCTAAACTAGATAGAGGCTGAGCACCGGGAACCTTCAACCGGTGTAGGGTCAGAAAGAAGCCCCCAAGCAAAAAGGGCCGGTAAAGGGAGATGAGTGCTAGTAGGTCTGTTGTACTCAGAACAGAACAGTTGTAATACTTTATATCAGGTTTTCGTCGTGTACACATGACTCTATAACGACGGATATATCCTCAAAATTTCAGAAATGGAATATCCCGTCAATCTGGTACCAACTAGTGTGCCCCGAAATCAGATAATTCCCGTTGCTTTGTAGCCTAGCCAGTGTTTGTTGAGCAGCCTAACCAGTGTTCACATTGACTTATCAGATACCAGAGCACAACTCATATGTAACTGTGGGTATTTCTACGTACGGTGGCGCTACCTACCATTACCTTTACACACTGCTGTATCATGACAGTTGACACGTCATCGTAAAAAGTAGGAGGACATGTAGGAACAGTGTTACAGTTGTGCAAACAAGTTGGATTCGAAGATATTCATAAAGGATAAGAATATTAACCACACCCTATTCTCATAAGCAAAATACTATATTCTCAAAGAATAAAAATGATTAAAATATTCTAGTTAGTAAAAAATCAAATTGTAGACGTGGCTATTTCATTTGACGAAAACCAAATAAAGTTAAAATTGAAAAATATAAGAACCTTGCCCAAGAGTTAAAAGAGCTATGAGATATGAAGATCATGAAACAACTTATAAAGAATAATTCCAAAGACAAATAATAATAATAAAATCAAATGAATGATATATTTAAAAAAAACCCAAACCTTTTCTGTTTTTCTTCCTTCTATTCTCATCTGTTCTTTCTCTTTCATCTTATTTCTCTTTTACTTTCTCGTCTTTCCTTCCTCAGTTTCATCCTTCCTTTCTTCCTTCTTTCTTCTGTTTTTTTTTTCTTTTTTCCATTGGGTTCTTTTCTTCTCTTGTCTCCAGTTTCTTTCATCTTTTATTCATTTTTCCATTTTCTTTTTATTCCTTTCTCCTTTATTTTCTTCGTATTTCTTTTTTTTTTTTCGTTTTTCCTCTCTCTTTTTCTTTCTCTTTTATCTTTCCTCTTCACCCTACTTTCTTCCCATCTTTTCTTTTCCCATACCATTATTCTATCTTTCCATTTTTGCGTTTCATTCCTTCCTTTCCCACGTATTTCCCTCTGACAGAAACGCATTTCTTAAACTAACATCAATCCATCTTACTTCTAGAAACTCGATTCTGTTTTGATAAATTCCCCATCGTCTCCAGTTGAATCTGTCTGAAATTCGAACCTAGCCGTATTCGCAGCCCATTCGCTGAATTACAACCAATAAAATTAAAGGGATGAAATTCAAGACCTCCACCGACAGACACTCTTTGATTACAGGCATAAACAACATCCGGGCCTTCAATAAACAAATACCTTCTTTCAACAGTTACGATGTCTGCATAATATTTGTTTAGAGTAATTAAACAGAAAGTGATCTTGTCGGCTTAATTAATACGCTCGTTCACTTCCTTCTACTTTTCTCGAATATTCACAAAATTAGCCGACAAATGCAAGTCTGGAACAAGGCCATCTCTCTGAGTACATCAGTACCAATGCTTCAGAAGACGTAAATTTCATAAATTTGAAGACGTTATTTTTAAAGCGTGACACAAAATAGCATTGTGGACCAATTTAAAAACATACCAAATAATAACTAAAGGACATAGCTTCCGGGAATTAATAATCAGTAAATAAACAAAGGGTAATCGGTAGTTTTCTTCGATTTTTATTTCCATCATCACCATCACAACAATCCACAAAATTATTTATGACAATTATTTAATAATCGAATATTGAGTGCATAGATTCGTATAATTAGGTCGAGCCATAAATAATTTCCATTTTTGCTTATGTTGTAGCATACCTATGAACAATAATGGGTATGTCCGCATTCACATAAATAGAGTAGTAAATACTGTATGTTGAACTGCAGTTGGGTCCCCAGACGAGGCTATGTCGAAGAGCAAGACTCGTCTCGGGAAACAGCTATCCGACCCCGATTTATACGGGGGTCTACGGGGAATTTTTGGCCGAGCCTACGGGCTCGAATACCCCACGTTTAATTGTGCCACAGTTGACTGCTTGGGGCGGTTGATAGATATCCCGCAGTTGGAGATTTATTGTAAATAAAATTCATTTGACTCACTTTTAGCAGTTGACTACTTCTTCTACGCGCCGCTGGCGAATTTTATATGTGTTGTTCTTGACCTAAGTATTATTGTTCATTACCAACCTTCGTTTGATTTTTCTATTCAGTAACTTTTCCTCCGCTTACAACAGCTTATCAACTCTATTCTTTCCAAAATAAATTACAATTACATTTTATTCACTTATATAAACACAATTATTTGTAATGTGTTGTTGTCACTTAGGCTTTTGAGTAAAATTCTCCAGGTTCTAATGTGAAAAATTTTTTGACGAATTCTTCAATCTGATTTTTATTAGAGAAATCGGTTGGTGCAAGGTCAAATGTATATGGTGAGTAGGGTAGAAAAGCCTTAGTTCTCAAATGTTTTCTTGTGCTATTCTTACTGTATGCATCCTTGTATTTTTCTTATTGACGAGCGTGGAGCGCTTTTCGACTAAAATTTTATGGACATGTTGCAGCTGCTGGGCGTATAAATGTGCATTTGATATTTCGTCGCGTTTTAAGAATTTCAAATAAATAACACGCCGACGATTCCACCACACGCACAATATTAACTTTCTTCCATGCAGCTCAGCTTTTGAATGTTGGTTGTGGAGATTTATCTTTGTCAATTACTTTTACGTTGAAAATTGTAACCAGTCTTTCATCACCTGTCATCATATATTTAAAGAACGGTTTATTTCTCTCTTGTGAACGGAGAGTCTTGTTGCTATGAATAAAAGATCTGCTTTCTGCTTTTCATTAAAAGCGTGTGAATCCCAAACACCCAGCTTGCTAACTTTTCACATTTTTTTCTAAGTATCAGCATATGGTAGATTGTGATGTGTTTAACATTTTTGCTAATTCCCAAGTACGTTTATCGTGGATGACTTTAGAGCTTCATCATCAAAGTTCGATGAACGGACCCCGATCTGAGTTCATCTTCCACCGATGTTTCTCCAGAACGAAACTTTGGTAACCAATTTCACACTTGTCAGGTAATTATAAGTCCTTGATTATAAACACTGCATATTTTTCTAGATGTCTGAATAGCATTATTCCCTTGCTTAAGCAACCATAACATTAAATTTACTTTCAATCTCTCCATTAATAGTGATAAGAAATTTTTTCTTTAATGCACTGTGTACGCTATTATTGTCATACAGAACTAAGGCATGCTAGAGTACTTTTTTAATCGAGTTCACCCAATGCAAGGGAGTAAAGCCACTGAGACACAAGTGTGTGTGGAAGAATTAGAAACAGAAACGTTACTAAGGAGCAAGAACAAAAGAAAAGTAATCAGGACAGTAAATGGCGATTGGCATTGCATTTAGATTTTTGCAGATTAAAGTTGGCTGGAAAGCATGGAGCCGAAAAAGGGTTCCACAAGCAAGAAGTACAAGAAAAGAAAACTTACGGTTGCATCTAGTTAGCTCAACTGTAAATTGATAAGATCTCGTCGCCAGCTTAAATTTTTAAAAAATCTAGGCACCGCAGCGAAAAGTTAATCTGAACAATTATCATGAAATTATTTATAGAAAAGGCACAGGGAGGCAACCTTACGTCGATCCTTAAAATGACAAAAGGCGAGACGTAAGATCAGGGCCAATGATATTGCTGATTTTTCTTTGGATTTTCCAAATTTATTCTTAATTTTCACGTAAGATTACGATGATACATTTGACATTGGAATTGGTTCTCCAAAACGGAAATTACTTATGACTCCACTTAATATTTTCGGAGTTTGATATTTTAATTGCATGGTAAATGAATGTCACTTATAAACAGTGTAAATCCGCGTCTGTTGTGATATGTACTGATCACTGAGATATTTCAGATACTGCTTCAGCATTTGTTTATAGGATCCAACTGCTGCTCAAAAAAGGTTCTTATTTCAAACTAAAGCGAATAGCTCTTAAAAAATATATATTTTTAAACCCATGGGATCGTACTGATCCATTGCACAGAGGTGTGGGGATGGGCGATTAACTGACTTTTTTTTACTAAAAGAACAATGCCATAAACTCGGACATCAGGTTCTTTTTCACTGAAAATCATTCTTGATTTTTTTTTATTTTGCTTCATCATTTATTTTTATTTCTATTTGTTTGTTTTTTTCTTAAATTTCTTTCCTTATTAATTTTTCTTTTGTTTCACTTATTTATTCTTTTTCTTTTTCATTTCTTTTTCTTTTTCATTACATCCATTTTTTCCTTCCTTCATTTCTGCTAATCCATTCAGAACTTATTCGTTCCACCCATAAAATAAATAAATAAATAAAAATGGCGTCGTATATTTTTCGGACGCCCTACACCGGAAGTCGATACTCAAACGGTAGTCATTAGAATTTGTAAATGCACCGGGTGCGTTGAGTTAAGCCAGATGTGGACTGACAATCTCGGAGCATTTATTTAGCTCCATGGTCTAAGCAAAAATTACTCGTGTCGAGGTGTTAGGTTATATTTTGGGGAAAATGCGAATACTTACAGGCAATGAAACCCTGTCCAACTTTATATCCGTACTCGTCCTTCTATTACAGGCACTTAAGCAGAGGTTAAATATACATATCTAATATATCCAGTATATCTATATTTAAACGATATTTTTAGTTGATACCTGTATTTGAGTAGATCTTTCGCTTTTTTAATTTTTATTTTAAACAGTATTTATTTCGTTTATCAGCTTGCACACTCTTGAAAACTTATTAAAGTACATGTACCCACCTTTGCAGGAGAAACCACCGTCTGATTTGGCGTGCTTTAATCACGCGGCAACGAAGAGCTTCACAATCAAGCAAGGTTCTATTTGCCTTAAAAAAAACAAACAAAAAACACTCACCCGTTTAGATTGATCGAACCTGTCAAATGGGGTTTGTAAAAATTTCGGGTGAAGATTTCTCGCTTATCGATGCTCCACAGTCAGACAGACTAATTATGATTCTCTTAGGATCCCACATCGTCTCAGCTGGAATCATCCATAAAAAGATTCGCATAGCAACTGTCTACCCATCCCGACTTTGTGTAATCTTTTGTTCAAACGACTTTCTGATAGAGGGGGACAGTTAAAAAAAATACTTGGCTAAAGTGTTTTCTCTCCATCTCCTAAAACCTCGTTCAATTTCATAGTCGGTGAATGAGTTTGAAATAAGCCAGTCACTCTAGATGACAGTTTTTCTTCATGAACGTATAATTCCTTATGGTAATAGTAGTGGTAATAACCGTTTCCGTACAGGAAACATTCACTATTCGTTGCATTACAGTCGAGTGAATTTCATAATTCTTTTTCTCGGTTGATTTTGTTCAGCGGCATATCAACCTTTATTATTTAATGCCGATTTCTACGCAATTTGTATTTTTTGTACGCAATTTTATTATTTTTTTTTTGTGATAATAATATTCTCAATGATACAAGTCTTACTAATTAACCCATAGTTGGGAGGAGAAGAGGTGGATTCACACCTTTCCCGAGGGTATTTGCGCGTAAATGAATATAACAAATTCAACTGATATTTTAACTCGGCTCTCAGATTTCCAATTTCCAGCCGTTATCCATTACACCATTCGCACATTAAATCTTGCTGCACCTGGTATTCCTAAGCGGTCACCCATCTAAGTACTAACCAGGCTCGACGTTGCTTATATTATGTGATCGTATTGGAACCGGTGTATGAAAGTGTTGAAACTTGGATAAGCATGGAATAATAATAATACAACACAAAATGTACGTTAACAAAATGTATTGAAACAAGGAAAAGGTACACAATATTTACAGTTAGTTTTGGTATATTCTTGGGAAGACTGTTCCTGCATAATGGAATGACTAAATCGCAGTCGGGCAGAGTCTCTGGATTCGATCTCTTAATCTTCCCCCGTCTTCCGGTACCAACCCATATTTATATGGTCGGTACTCCACTTATGTAAATTAGGTGTATCATACACAACAGAAAGTGATGTGGCCGTAAACTCTTTTTCTTAAGCTTTTCAGGAAAATAGGCCTTTTGTTATCACTCTTTCCATGATCGCTGGGAATTTCCTTCCTAACCTTTTTTGAAGGTTGTGTGGAAAGTCAACATTTAGATTATAGCATTAAATTCCTTTCCAATTACATGTGTTCCAATATCTGCTGTTGCTATTGCAGAAATGTTCAATGGCGGTAGCGCTTTCTATTTGGAAAAGCCGTTTGCTATCCTGTAGCGCCAGTGTATAGGTTTTGATAAAGGTCTAAAGGATTCATTCGCTTGAAGCCTATTTAATTATTGATCTGAGAAAACGTTGTATATAGATGGTAGTTGATACATTTCAGAATGTATATCATCCACATGAAAGGCTATCTATGAATATAATGCAGCTCCTCAGGTTAATATTTTGCTTTGTAGTAACGCCGGTCGGAACATCTACCTCTATCCTGCAGCCTAACCTGTGTTCAATTTCCTTATCTCTAAATTTGTTACAACTGATCCATAAATAGATGTATTTGAAGTGTTGCAAGTTTATTAATTCAACATTCTGAACTAATCCATAGATTCAGGATGTTCATTGTTTCTATTTTGGAAAAGTCTATTTTGAGTCCTACTGAATTTTTGAATGTTCGAGGACGATTTCTTCACATCTGTGCTGGCAGCTTTTCCAAATTATCTTTTGAATTTTAAAAATAAATCAAACTCGCATGTTATTTCATTTGCGTTCACTTGATACGCGAGTGTTTGTCAAATCAACTCTTAGCTTTTAACGTAACTCTTTGCTCACCTATTTTTTTTTCTCTCGCCATGAATTTGCTTTCACGGTTTTGTTTCGAATTCGCATTTGAATTCTAATATTTATCTGAATCGATGGACGACATTGTTATTCACAACCCTGAACGCCACAAACATATTTCTCAACTTTTGTTCTTGTCAGAAACTAAAAAAAAAAAAAAAAAATTCTTTCTCCCCTTCTCTTTTTCGAAGGGAAAAGAGAAATGAAAACTCTGTTTTTCCTTTAGACAGGTTTTTGTACGCATTGCGCAAGTTGAATTCCCTGGCATCAGTTACGAGGTTGAGAATAAGTTGGTACGTGTGGTCTTTTAAAACCGAAAATGAATTATTAAATTAGTTTAACTGCAACGGATACGAGCAAACTTGTGAAATCCGACGTGAGTGGTTTTTCTTGCTACGGCTGATAAAATGAAGACATTTGTTGGAATCATCAGCATTATACCATGCAAGAAATAACCAATATACTTAAAATATCCAAATCAATTTTTTTTCTTATAGCTTTGATTATGTTAGTCATTTTGATGTGTGTCTTCCACATAATAAAAAACAAAATAAAATAAAAAACTTACTGAACCCTTTTTCTATGTGTGATTCCCAGCTTAAAAAAATAATAAAATGTTTCGATTTTGAAAGAAATAGTTTCAGGTGTTGAAAAGTGGATAATTTACAGCAATATAGAATGCATGAGACAAATGAAGTAAATTCCTACTTCATCAAAATAAAGCGATACTGTGATTAGAAGAGAATCTTTTTTTCTTTTATGAATACTTTTCAGAGCACCAAACAATCGATTTGAGCATTTACAGCACACGTTTAGACGAATTTAATACAACAACCGACTAAAATCTCCTATACGGATTTAGTTAAGAGAAAACACGAAACATTCCATCAGGAGGATGTTTCTTAGGTGACCTGTTAAAACTGTTAAGTCTTGACTGGGAAATCTTTACTCATTTGATGTATTCGCTTGATATTGACTTTGGGGTGGGGGCATTTGTTCTATTCTTAAATGATTTCTATTGATTATTTTTTTAAATCACTGGAAGACTGCAAAAAGCTCGTAAATCACTTCTTTGAAAGAAAAAAAATATGAGAGGACGCATTTATGAAGCTGCATGAAACATGAAGAAAATACTTTATTCAATAAAGTTTATATAGAACGTCGTCTTTTTTATTATTAAAACGAACGAATCTTTTGGCCAACCTATTAACTATACAAGAATAACATACAAACAGAACAACAGATAAAAAAACACGCATTTATACCCGTCCGCATTGTTCTGCAAGTAATACGAGATCTTATAGAAAAATAATTTAGATGTGAAGTTTCGAATCTTACCCAAGTGATAGCGAGGCCACGTCAAGTAGTGTTACTCATCAAATCTGTAAAAAACAATTTCACTTTACAATCTTATTTTTACAAGAGTTATGTAGCTATCTTCTTGCTAAATTTACAATACTGAGCTTATTACTATTCATCTATCACTTTCTTTCATCCGTTCTTTTTCTATATCACTATTTCTTCTGTCTTGTTCCCTCTCTTTAATTCATGCACATATTCTATCTATCTATCTATCTATCTATCTATCTATCTATCTATCTATCTATTTCTTTTTCTATATTACTGTTCGTTTCTTTCTCTCATTCTGTTTATCTATCTTAGTCTGTTCGTTTCTATATTTTATTATGTTCGTATTCATCTATCTATCTATCTATCTATCTATCTATCTATCTATCTATCTATCTATCTATCTATCTATCTATCGCTGTCTGTTCATATCTATCTATCTATCTATCTCATTCTGTTTCTGTATCTCTAAGCCTGATCGTCTCTCATTCTGTTTGTCTATCTCAGTCTCTTCCTCGCTTTCTCTGTCATTCCCTTCATATCTATCTATCTATCTATCTATCTATCTATCTATCTATCTATCTATCTATCTATCTATCTATCTATCTCAGTCTGTTCGCATCTATCTATCCCAGTCTGTTCATATCTATCTATCTATCTATCTATCTATCTATCTATCTATCTATCTATCTATCTATCTATCTATCTATCTATCTATCGCTGCCTGATCTATCTATCTATCTATCTATCTATCTATCTATCTATCTATCTATCTATCTATCTATCTCACTAGCTAACTCCCGATTCAGTTAAGAATCTCTTCAATCTTGTTAAACACCCATGTGGATAAAAGCAACGATTCTGATAGCATGTCGAACAGCACCATCTATTTAAACATTCCGTACATTACTCAACCAGCCTGTCTTCCTTAATTAAGTCTCCATGAAATTAAACAGACAAATCAAAAGCGTATCATTTTCTTCACTTGTACAGTTGGATAGTCTCTGTTCCTCTCTTTTGAATCCCACACGCAAAAATCCAAAAGAAAAATCTTCATCATTCTGACTTTGATTACATTTCGAACACTTCTCTCCTCCACTTTCTTCAGTATTTACTGAATTTATCTGATGAAGAATTATCAGTATGTCAAAGGTTATTTCACATATATCGTACCCATTGTTGTTTCGGTCGCAACACTTCGGTTGGTGTTCTCGCTAGACTTCCTCACTATTGTCCAATGTCCTGTGTTATCAATATTCCAAATGTTATGCTCTGTTGTTTTTGCAAGCATAGAAATTTGTGATAAAGAAACAACAAGAAGGTGATAGCAAAAGTCATCAAGATCGTCATCTTTCTTTTAATCCAACCAAAACCTTTATTTACATTTACTATTTGTGATTCTTTCAATCTACGGTACTTCAAGGTCATGGTAGCCATAGTATAATGATTTGGCTTAGAAGTCTTTTTGTTTGAATTTAACAGTGTAATTTATAATACATGATAATTCGACCAAGCATCTAATCTAACCTGGATTTAGAAATATGTATGGTGGGGAGATGATATAAATTTCAAAGAAGTTCGTAAAAGCGATGCTTAACAAGTTTGCCCTGCGAACTAGCTTCATTGTGCTGATTTCTTTTTTTTTTTACTGGTTCTCCAGCAACAAACAACATTGATTTTATATCCAATTTATTGCTTCTTTGTTGGCTGATGTAGATGTCTAGTTATCCCCAGTGCCAGAATTTGATCTCAGATAAAATCCAACATTTTCATTATTTTAAAGCAGGTAGAAACTTCTCATTTAAAAGATTGACGCAACATAATCTTCGCTTCCTAATTGACTAAGCTAGGCTATTTTCATAAAGCGAATGCTGTAGAATTATGACTAGCAGTTTAGTTTCGTAGGTTTTTATAGTGATTTAGAACCTCACTTTATGCTCACTTAATAAGGCCTTGTGCCAGTCTACTCTAAGCGTATTATACATCTAACGACAGGATATATGCTAGAGTATATAAAAATGATACGAAAATCAGAAATATATATATACAAAACACGTAAATATATATTTTTTCAAAATTGTTTCAAGTTGGTACTAAATTTTAAAAAAGTATGCAATATATTCGTACAGAAAAATGATTTTTGACTTTTCGAGAACCTAATGAGGAAAACTCATGAGCAAAATAAAATATTTGGCATCATCCTGTGATATTTAATCCCTGATTCCATGTTGAATTCTTAATGCAATCTTTGCAATTCCGTGCGTGGTATTTTTATTCTGCCATTACAAATCGGCGCTTATTCAATGCACAAAAGAAGGGTTTGGCGTGATAAGAGTGTCCAATATAAAGAAGAAATGACCCCCCCCCACTGTAAATGTTTTACAGGTTCACAGAATGACCTTGTAGATTTTGAGTGTATAAGTATGAAAAAAAAAATGAACGAAATAAAGACACTGTCAAACGCGTTATTCGGTAGAATGTTTTTGTTTAACAATGAAAATACACAGGAACTTCTTCCTTTTTTTTATAAGAAGCTAACGAGAGGAGTAGGAAAATAATCAAACGTATAGCTAGTTGTAACATAGATTTTATAGTTGATAATTAAAAGGCTTCTTTAAGAAAACCGGGAATAAAAAAAATAAGTGTTTAAAAATAAAAAATAAGTATTTAAAAATAAAAAAATATGTGAAAAATATAAAACAAAATTAGTGCTGAATCATGAAAGCGATTGTGTAGCGATGTTTTTCTACGAGAGTAGATGTAATCTACGAGAGTAAATAATATTTAGCTTTACTCCCTTTTTCTAAATTAATGCTACAGGCAGTGGAATTATATTCCATTTGTTCTTATCTCATACCTGGATAGCTACCTATCACAGTCTACTTTTTTTTCAGTAAGGTTTACCTTGTACAAGTTCCGGGGCCAATCGAGGTACAGGGTTAAATTAAGAGGCAGTTTATGGGGACAGAAGGGGAAGATAACGGTTAACTTGAAGATATTAGGAATGTAGTGATCCTGGAAACATTCTCTTGGGAGTCGGTTTCACAGAACAGTGGTTTGTAGGAAGTAGCTGTTCGAGTGAAACTTACTTTTCACCAGTGCAACACGAAGGGAATGTGTGTGGTTTGCTACAATATGAGTGGCATGGCGGATTCTTGCCGTTAAGGGTAGAACTGGCGGAACCAAGGAACATTGTTCGCTCGAACACTTTCCATGGAAATAGTAATAGAGCAGTGAGAGGCTTGCCATATCCCTCCCTCCTGAGAGAGAGAGAGAGAGAGAGAGAGAGAGAGAGAGAGAGAGAGAGATTGCAGGATGGAAATTATTTTATCACCCACAAGGACTCGGAGACACTTTTGAACACTATCGAGACTGGAAAGTGAGGACTGAATGTCTTCCACCCAAATATGACAACAGTACTGCATTTTAGGCCTTATCTGTAAAGATAAAGATATCATGTGGAATCGGGTACTTATTGGAGTGGTATAGGGAACTGACTATTTTTTTTGCTTCTTTTGTGACCTATCGTATGTACGACTTTCACTTTAGGTTAGGTGTAAGTTTTAAGGCCCAATAGTCTCTCAAGGCATGGAGCCTCGTCGAAGGGACATCCATTCATCGTGAATGGCGGTAGATCGGGGTTCGATCGGCGGTAATGGAATGTAATTAGTTTGGTTTTCGACGCATTGAATATAGCCAGGCAGTTTTTCTCCCACTGAGAAGTTAGTGCTAGATTTGGTGTGTGTGTGTGTGTGTAAGAGAGAGAGAGAGAGAGAGAGAGAGAGAGACAGACAGACAGACAGACAGACAGACAAAACCAGGCTAGCACTCTAAAACCTTCGGTTACGGTGGTGACTTGCGACTTAATGCTAGCACAGTTCCAAACAGTTTCGTTTACCCAATTTCACTGACAAGGTTTAGTCAACTCTTGGAATGGTTTTCCTGCATTTCACAATGGTGCAGCACGTTGGGATCGTCTCCCAAAGTCGATATTGTCAGAGATAAAACCTCTTGACAAGTCGTCCACGAATGTCTGATTTTGGAAATCTATAAACAGGTTTTGGGTAGTCACTCTGATCTTTAATTTGAGTTGGCTATTATAAGAATAAATTCCTGTGTTAAACTGAACATTAGGTGATGACTTGTTAGTATCTTGACATATTACAAATTTCTGACTCCTTATAACAGCCAGGCTATTCTCTAAAAGTCATATAGGAAGAAAATGAATAACTACCGACACCGAGGTTCGAGTGTGACACTCTGGACTTATGAATATGATTTCCACCAGGTGTATAAATAGTGATGTCAGGCTACAGACTGTAGTGACTATTGAGTGGAACTATCCAGTCGAATTAGTGTGAATTATTGTGCATCGATGATTTGGGTTTTGATTTAGGATTTACCAGACGTTAAACCGAGCCGCGCTACTAACAAGGTATTCAATGAAATGGTTAATTATCTTTGGTTGATTTTACTTCTTTGTTCTTGCTAAGTATTTATTTGCGGTTGTAATTAAATACTACTTTATTTTAACATTGAACTCTTGAGTTATACTTAATTATTAACAGCCACCGTACTTCACAAAAAATATGTAACAAAATTATGTAAAAAATAACCTGATATTTGCGATATCTGCTCGAAAGGTATACAGCTCTTTTGATTATCTCAGTCGATGTTAATTTAACTTGGCAACCTTACTGACTTCACAAACAGACACTCTCCCCTGGTATTACTCAATCGGTAGTAAGACAGCATTGACTGTGACCTTAAATATATGAGTGAATATCGCATTCATACTGACACCGCTTTCATTTTTTTTCACAAAACATCGCGTCACCCATGTTTGTGAGCAAAACCTTTATGTGTTTAGTTCCCTGCGAATTCTGGCTTCTTCCAGAGTCGTTGAAAAGTATGAAATTTCTGAGCGTGGGTGAGATTAAGGATAAAGAAAAACGCGACAAAGCGGGCTATTTAAAAAGTAAAATGCATGGAGGGAAAACTGGATGAAGGGAATCCAAAGTGCCATTGTCCCAGATAAGGGATTTTGTTGTCGTTAATATTAAATAATGATGAAATCATTGCGCAGTAAAGTTGTTTATAAATACGAAGTATTTTCAGAAGGTATCCAGGCGTTTAATATCATCCCACCACATATATATATATATATATATATATATATATATATATATATATATAATGAGTGAGTGAGTGAGTGAGTGAGAGAGAGGGAGAGAGAGGAGGGAGATTTCCAATGATTAAACTCATGTTTTCCTAATAAAGATGGAACTGGATGCGAATTTGATATATTTATTCGCGAGATTTCTTGACAATTCCTGCTTTCTGATTTGATTTCAAAGCCCGGCCAACTGATCTCAGTGACTTTTGACTGAACTAATCCATGCGCAGCCATCTTGGAATCTTTCGGTTATTAGGCGGAAAAATGACTTAAGTGACCATAGGGACCTTCAAATATTGGAAGATGGCCATAATCGACGCATCTCTGTTTCCCATCGAACAGTTTCTATATTTTCAAGTGTGCAGACGAGCGAGTGAAATGCTATAAATTCTCTCAGTACATAAATAATAAAGCATTGTATTAAACTGACACATACAAAACATACACTTGGCAAGCATTAACAATAAGCCTGTAGTATTCATTATAATTATTTGATTTTTATGTAATTGTATCTTGTTTTTGTTCTTCTATGTCCCGTGTCTATTAAAGACGGACAATTATGCCTCACCAAAACTTTCTACCCTTCGTAGCTCTTAGTAATGTTTGTGTTTTTATTATTTCCCTCTCTATCCCCTTTTCTTCCACCCATGTACACAAGCTCGTTCGGTAGGGTTACTCGCTACTTTCCCCTGTATCTATTAATTTCAGTATGCCCTGTGTGTGTTAAATTTTTCAAACTTTCTTTCCTCATTATGACCCAGAAATTTGAACTGTCTTTTTTCTGACTATGTATAATTATCCCTTTTCTTCCCATTTTTCTTAAATCTTCCTCGTTGCGCACATGCTCCGTCCATGACATTTCAACATCTTTCTGTAGATCCACATCTCTCAAGTTTTCTCTTCATCTGCCATATAGGAAGATTGATATTATATAACAGTTCAGCACTCGTTTCTTGGTTTCTAACGAACATTTTCTGTTTTATTTAACAAGGGAAAGCAAAAGACAAAAAGACAAAACTTATTGATAGCTACAAGGGACAGAAGGAGGTGGAGAGCCATGATCGCCTACGACCTGAAGGGACACGGTACATAAGAGAGAGAGAGAGAGAGAGAGAGAGAGAGAGAGAGAGAGAATTTGTAGCTCTCATCTTGGACTTTTTCTCGAGCTGACAACCATATATTCTGTCTTCTTCCAATTGATGGTTAGTCCTTTCTTCACGCTTTCCTTACTACCTTGTCTTGGCGGTCCTGCAATTTCTTTCTCTATCTGCCTTCAACATTATCAGCTGTGCATCTTAAGATTGTACCAACCAATAAGGATCTACTGTGATAGCTTCATTGTAAAGATCGAATTAGTCCGGTGAGAAGACGCATACTTGTCTTATGTCACTTTCTATTTTAGTGTACTTACTCAATTCATGGGACGTGAGATAACCAAATATATGTGTACAAAGGTTGTTATATTGGTAAAGGAATGATAATGGATGTGCAATCGCTGGATATTCCTGGCCAATTTGCGTAACAAGTGCTTCGCATCTGGTTACATTTTGAAACATAAAAAGCATCAGTAGATACCATTTAGCATTTTTGATGACAATGTGACATATGACCATATGAAACTTCCCTCGTCATAAACTTTGTGTCATTCATGAAAAAGAATTATTGGGAAGATTATAATGTGAAAATGATTTGTATACGGAAAGGAATATTTTTTATCTTTGTAAAGTCTTTCTTAAGATTAGAGTAATTTTTCTCTCCTTAATTTATAGAGTAATTTTTTCTCTTTAATATTTTCTTTTTATGTAGAATCATATTATTTTGACATTATTTCTTCATTATTATTCCAACAAATTGAAAAATCACATATGATTTATTAACTTTATCGCCGTTTAGAATTTTTGAGTCTTACGAACAAATAAAAACGTTTTTTTTTTAGAGAATAATGGTAAAAGATATTGGTATAACTCCACTAAAACCAGTACATAACCAATATAAAAACAACGTGGTTGTCTGAAAAGAAGCTCGTCAAAACTCGGGGACTATAGAAGATGAGTTTTCCAACTAAAAGTTATGTAAAAAATGTGCGCTACACCAACAAACGTTTTTCCATAGCTTTCTGATTATGTCTTTTCATTAGTTTACAGTTTATTAAACTAGTTTTGTTTCCATTCTCCGGCCTTTTGAAGTTATAGGTTGGTAATCTGTCGAAAATGATTTGTTACATTTTTCACTGTTTCTTGGTTGAATGTCCCATGTTGTAGTCTACAGAAATTGGAGTTGTTCAGGTCTTCGGCCTTTCTCAAATTTACATTGCATCTGGTAGTTTTTGGAAGACCAACTACTTTTTTTTCGTTAGTCGTCAATAGAATATTTCATGTTGTGCTTGATAGAATGGATTTGACCCATTTCATGTCCTTAATTATTGGCTCTTAGAAATCAATTCTTTTCCATTCGTTGGCCTTCTTATGCTGTGTATTTCATCTGATGGAAAAGAGAAAGACAGACAAACGGTTGGAGAATGTACGATTTTCGTCTTCATAATTCAAGTAGAAGCTTTTATACTTCTTAATTTTTATAAGCGACTGATTGCAAAAGCGATATATAGCTGCTTATACTTGAATAACACATGTGAAAATCTTTCAATATTCTACAGAAGATATTTAGATAATGCAGTGACATCATTAATGTTAGAACAGTCAAAAGGAGCAAAAGGTTGAACATCGTTAGAAGAATTTTTTCCTTGAAAAATTTATTTCTGGTAATAATTTTTTACAAAGTATTAAAACCTATTTTTACACTTTCATAATGCCTTTTACCTCTGTTTCGAGGTTAACTATTTGCCCATAGCTGGGACCCTAACAGGTGCTACCACCCCAAGTCAGGGTGGACCTGGGAACACCAGCAGTTAGGAGGTGATTCCACGTTCCTCAAAACCTCCTGATCAGAGGCCTTGCTGTTGGACGTAGTTTATCGTCTTACCTAGGAGGCGTATGTAGTTTATCGTTATACCCAACACAGAGAAATTATATGGAGAATGATCTATAATTATTACTGGAATGTATAGACAATAATAATCCAAAAATCTTCACAAAGATGTTGGAAGAACCAAACACGAATAAAATCGTCAAGACGACAGCATTACTAAAATAAGCAATACTGAAAAAGAATAATGACTTGCTGTCACTTGATACCGAGTGAAAGCAGGCAGTTTATCCTGGTGCGAAAAATGAGTCTATCATAATAATAATAATAATAATAATAATAATAATAATAATGTTACTGACAAGCGATTGTTGAGCACTCGCCAATCGCTTTTTCACCGTCGTAAGGTTTTTCCCGTATCTTTTCTATAAATACTTCTACGATAATTGTTCAGAGGAACTCTTCGTACCTAGACTTTTTGAATTTAAGCGCAGTACGAGATTTCATCAATTAGCAGTTGAGTTGGCTACATGTAGCCGTTAATTATATGGTAACAGTTTCTTTTCTCGAACTTTTTGCTTGTAGAATTCCCTTCCAGCTCCATGCTTTCCAACTAACTTTAATCTTGAAAAATTTAAAAGCCATGTTAATCGTTTTCTGCTGTCCTGATTTTTGTTCTCGGTCATTAGTAATGTTTCTGTCTCTAATTCCACACACAGTAAACCCTTTTGTTTTAGTGGCTTTACTGCTTTGCATGGGGGTGAACTCAAAACAGGAGCGACGATGAATGAATCCTTGTGGTATCTAGGGACAAGAACATCGTAAAGACGAATCAGAAGTACCAAGACCTGGCAGGGCAAATCAGAGAAATGTTGCAAGGATCAGCTCAAGTTGCCCCCTTTGTGGTTGGCATGCACGAGAACCGTTCTTCCTTGCAAGATGCCCTGGCAATGTGTAGGAATCAGCGCTACTGGGAACAATTCATGTACTGAGAAAAATGTTGTCTTTAAGCTGCGTGTAGGAGCAGAGATATGACCATCATCAAGGGTCGAAATATCTTCAAGTCGGAGAGGGTCTCAAACAACAACAACAACAACAACAACAACAGCAGCAACAACAACAACAACAGCAGCAGCAGCAGGCATGGATCTCATTGCTTCTGAGGTTAATTGATTGCAGGTGTTAACGCACACATCTATTGTCTTGATGAATTAAAATGGTCTACGGTAAATATCCCGTTCAAGACCACAGATCTTTTCATCAGTTGCTTGACTTTAACCACTTATGCATGCCCCCACATTATCATTATCCTCAGCAGCAGGCAGCAAGAATAAACTTGACGTCACTAGCCTTATCATAATCAACTAAATTATTATTATTATTATTATCATTATTGTTGTTGTTGTTGTTGTTGTTGTTGTTCTTCTTCTTCTTCTTCTTCTTCTTTCCTATATTCATGACTTACAACGCAAAACAATAAAGTTCCTATTTTACCTTCATTGTCAACAACAACCATAAAAGGAACAAGAAATGAACCATGCTTGTAACCCCTTCGAAACGAATCAAAACAGCTACCCTCCCCCCCTCTTCCAAACACACCTTGATAATTCTTGCACGTATGTCACTTGTCTTTTGGTCCAATGGCACACGGTACGGCAGTTGTTTGCAAACCATTTCCAGAACCGTTTCCCTTCCCAGTTCCCTAGCCTCATCCGCATCTAACCATCCCGTCACCCACGACTTTCCGTCACAAAAGGCACATAAAGAGCTTGAGTGAGGGAGACACGCTTCATTCCATTTGTGCAAACGGGATGGGTAGCAAGAAAAAGCAGCCTGCAAAAAGAAAAAAAAAAAAAGAAAAGAAAGAGAAAAGAAATCATTTTTTGTGGGTAATCGAAACAGTGAAAATGTCGTCGCATCTTCGATATATAAATCAAAAAATAATAAACAAGAACTAACATCTGCAGTTTTTTTTTCTTTTCATCATAATATGAAATTTTCATATCTCCCCCCAACTACCACCAGCAGAATTTATGAGAGCGTATTCGTATTTTCTTTTTGCAGTTGTTATTGTTGTTTTCCCCTGCCATCTTCCGTCAAGAGTCAGATTTCGAATCTCTACCAATATATTTTTTTTCTTCAACCATTTTTGTACATGACATTGTTGTTTTTTTCTTTTCTTTTTTGCAAGCGTGTGTTTTGATTGTCGTTTGTCAGATTGTGAAAGAGCTGGAAACCGAACTAACAAAAAAAGAAAAAAAAAAAAACTTTACATGTTGGGCCAAGGTTGGGTGTTGTGAGTAGAATTCTTGCCGAGCATGATCGGGTTTTGTGGTCTCTTTTCCCAAGTCGTTCCTCCTTTTCGCGCCTCCGCGACAAAAGAATGACTAACATTTCTTTCTGTCCTTTCTCTGCGTCTCAACCAAACATATACACCCGATCAAATTTGCAAGACGTTATTTAATAGCTGTTTGGAAAGAAAGAAAGAAAGAAAAAAAGAAAGAAAGGAAGAAAGAAAGAAAGGAAGAAGGCGAAAAGTAACTGAGAGAAGGAAGGATAAAGAAAGAAAGAAAGAAAGAAAGAAAGAAGGAAAGATAGATAGATAGATAGATAGATAGATAGAGAGAGAGAGAGAGAGAGAGAGAGAGAGAGAGAGAGAGAGCGAACATGTACGGGAAAGACAGGAAGATTGGTATGAGGAAAAGAATTGTAGGAAGTACAAGAAGAAAACAAAGAAAGAAAGAAAAAGAAAGAGATAGAAATTATGAAGATTTTTTTACCTGAAATGTTCACGATACAATGTCCCATAAATTAAATGTATTGACAAAAAAGGTCATTACAGGGAAAATAAAGTATAAGTAATTTATCATTAGGTCGAAAGGTATATTTTCTTGAATAAGACTTTCAATTGCGAGGCCGGTAGATATTTATTTTATCATTAAAAAACAAAACAGACATGTCAAGTACACCTGTACCCACATAATATAAAGTTTATAGTAATAAAAAGATACATATATAATGTACCTCCTATCTTTCAATTTCTCTCTCTCCCTATATATATATATATATATATATATATATATATATATATATATATATATATATATATATATATACGTGTGTGTGCGCAAGCGTAGATTTATCTCGTGTAATGATAAAAAGTAAGTCAAATCGAAGGAAATGCTATGAAAGGTGAGAAAAATATTTGTTCTGTGAAATTGATTTTTCAAAGCACGCAAATATATTTCTTCTTTTCACATTATTAATAAAAGAGAACTTAGTTTTACATCGAACGGTTACAAACACTAATTGTCATTACAAAAGATTTTCTGCATAAGGGAAAAAAAGATTTTTTTTTCAGCTTGTGGGTTATTTAAAGATGAAACATATTTTAGATTGTAATACTATTTTTTTTTGCGAGTGAATATTGCATGAATAAATTTTATTTAGAGATAACAAAGATACAAATCCTACTATTTACCCCATAGCTGGAGGCAGATCTGGCTTCATATCTTCCATAAAAAAATTTTTGCGCATAAGTTGATCTAATGAGCCCGACTGGAATTCAAACTCGGCTCACCGATTTCTTATTCGTAACCAGGAATAACCTGATTTAAGCATGCAGTTTCTTTCGAAGCCGAGCACAGCCTGGCCTCGTGGCTGAGGACAATTTTATTGAATAACCTTTTGTTGTTTTTCAATGTTTAATTGGTTGTTAAACATACTGATTATTCCTATCGAATATCTCTTTCTTTTTGATGTTATAATTTGTTCTCAATTATTTCATGTACACTGTATATATAACATCATAATACCTGTCAAAAATGCCTCGGATCCAAGTTTGTGTGCACTCTGCCTAGGATCAAAGTGTTACTTCCCAGCCATCTGCATAGGATCAGTATCACACACGCACACACAATGGTAATGGCTATTGCAATGGTGAGATCAGCTGTTTCCCGACAAGGAAAAATTCAGCATTCATTGATCGAAAAGTTAGTATTACTATCGGTTTGAAGTTATAAAATCTTTTTTTTAAAACTTTTTTTTTGTTTTGCAGGAAAATTATTTCCCCAAGTCCACTAACTGTTATCGCTCTTTCTACTACTGATGTGGGTTTCCTTTGTGATCTTTTGTTGAAGATAGTCTGAAAGAAGAGGAAGAATCTACAAAACCTACAGAGTTAATCATTAATATGAGAAAACGGTCGTATATCGATGATAGTTTTATATACCCTAAAGACCAAAAGTTTGATGCAAACCTCTGTATTTCGAAGATTCGCCTAAAAATTGAAGGTTGCGAATCTTTTTCAAAACTAATTTACTAGATCAAGTCAAGCCAGGGAATCTTTCTCTTTTTAAAGAGTTTTATCATATATTCATTAATACTACTACTACTACTACTACTAATAATAATAACGAAATTAACCCAAAAGTTTTATTTTATTTTGCCTAATCTACCTTGCTGGCTACTGGTAATCTTAAGGCTGGATGATTTTAGATTTTAGGTAAAACCCTTTGTAAAAAAAAAAATTGTACGCCATGCATTAATGGGGCAAATAGATTCGGCACCCTATCTTAATAGAAGTTAATTAAACCAAAGAAGGTATGAAACTTACTGATTATTAAATCTAGAGGGTGGCTCCAAACTTTTTGGCATATATATATATATATATATATATATATATATATATATATATATATATATATATATATATATATATATATGATGTATAGGGCAGAAGATCATTATTCAAACATGTATTGTTAAATATAACACACATATTAGAACAGACAATATAACAGACATCAGAGTCCAGTTCAAATAATCTGATGATGGCTCATGTAACCCGAAAGCTTAGAGCTATGAACAAAACAATAAAGAAATATCAAACTCTTGGACAGTTTTTTGTAGTTACGTTCTCCTGAAATTAAGGCAATATACAAAGCTTGGAACGGATCCTGATAAAACATAATAAGCATTCGTTGTCAGTTATATTTAACAATACATGTTTGAATAATGATCTTCTGCCTCTATACACTATATATATTTATATATATATATATACAGTGTAACCCGGATATAAGAGATCCAGATATAAGAGAAACCCGGATATAAGAGAGATTTTCTCTGGTCCCAAATTATAGCTTGTATTAATGTATATAAAATAGACCAAACCCGGATATAAGAGAAACCCGGATATAAGAGACTTCTTCTCCGGTCCCGACAACTCTCTTATATCCGGGTTACACTGTATATATATATATATATATATATATATGAAAACACATTCTGTTTTATAAGTAGGTATATATGCGAGGGGTAAAGTTCTCAGTTTCACCTTTTCTCCAAAATCTGACATAATGTTCAAACTTCTGGTTTATTTTTAAATGAATCCTTCGTTAAGCCGAGAACGTTTCAACAGAGCTGTACTTAGTTTATTAATATTGAATTTACCGTATTTTCCGGACTATAATCCGCGACTTTTTTCTCGAAATATGTAAAGTGCGGGTTATATAACGGTGCGAGCTATATATATGAATTGTGTCTTCGAACCTTGAGTGGCCAGGGTTAGGGTTAAGGGAACATAGCTTCACAAAAACCGGTCGCCAGCGTCGAACTAGTTATGTCTAGATATTTTAAATTATAGGAGTGCGGGTTATATACAGATACGGACTATAGTGCGGGAAATACGGCACACTAATTATAGATTTGTTTTAGACGAAAATTAGTAAACTATACGGCATATATAGTGATTGAAGTAATTTGTGTATTTCTCACCCGTGCCACTGGTTACTGTTGGACTCCTTTTAAAAAGGTAAAAATTATTTCGTTTTTATTATTTTACCCTCTTTCTTTTAGTCTTTCCTTTTATTTTTCTCTCTTTCGAATTCTTTTCCATCTATTTTCTCTCTTTTTATTTGTTTCCTTCTTTCTTCTTGAATTCTTATCCCTCCTCTCTTTCATGCGTTCTCTTTTTCTTCTCTTCATCGCTTTCTTTTTTTCTTTATTCTCTTTCTCGCTTTCTATACTTCCTCCTTTACTCTGTCTTCTAAACTCTCTATCAATTTTTTTTTGTTTCACTTTGCCATTTCGTTCTCTTTGCGTTCTTTTGCTTCATCTTCATGACTGATGTTCAACGTTAGTGACTTAAAATCAGAAAACAAATTGATTCATATTCTGAAAGAATATCGCTTTTTCTCACAACGGCAACCGATAAAAAAAGTTAGAACTTGAATGAAACAAAGGTTTTCTAAAAAGAAAACTTTAATCCAACCAGAAATCCCGCTCTCGTCTCCGTGACATATCCATACATGCGCGTTAACATTTGTGGCCATTTTAGTTGTCAATCAAAATTATATCTGATTTGTTTCACTTGCCATTACGGTTAATGAGAATAAAGTATAAAATAACAAACAGTAGAAGTAGAACTCGATCCCGAAGAGAATGGGAACACGAATGAGAATAGAAACGAAGACGAAAATAATCTAGAAACAGTAAAAGGAATTTTTAGAATAATCAATTGTGTGGATCATTCCCAAAAATACCGTTGTCACTGAAGTAAAAAAGTTCTTTAAAAACAGAATTCAGTGAATGAAATAAAAAACAAAACAAGATGAATAAAAATAAAGGAAACAATAGTTTTATAAATAAATAAAATAAAATAAAATTTTGATTTAAATTAATTGGGAAGATATCGAACTGTGGATTAGGTTTGAAAATTTTGGTACAAATTGACTGATACTTTTTAGATTTTATTTGTGATTTGATAAAGGATTTTTCGGTGATATTTTCTATTTCCATGTGTGAAAGCGTCAGACAAGGGAATTTAAAATTTATAATAAAAAATGGAGATAAAGAAAAGGAAGAAGAAAAAAGAATAAAGCAGAGGGAAAGATTAAATGGATGAGGAAGAAACATGAAAAGAAATGAAAGAAAAAAATGTAATAACTGAAACAAAGGAGGACATGAAAAAAGAAAAAAAAAAAAGGTCGTTTAAGAAAAGAATGATGAAAAATTGAACCGGTATATTCCGGCCGAGGCTTTTGCGTTCAATGCTCTTGGCAAAAGTGAAGAGAGACTGAATTACTGAGGAAAATAAAAAAAAATATTGCCCATGTTATGTCCAGTCAGGACGTGGACGATCATGTCTCTCCACAGCATCCTATCATCTGTATTTCTTAGCAATCTTTTCCCCTTCGCTAAGGTTCCCTTCGCCATTCAGCTATCCATACACAGCTTGTCAGTTTAGATGGCCCCTTGCCTTTCCCTGTTCATTTTGCCTTCGATAATTTCTGAGGGTCAACCACGACAAGAATTTCTTTCTTATTATGAGTCCAAGAAATTTAAACATTTTTCTAATTCTGTTTCAACTTTAGTTTTGTTTCAGTTTTCATTAAACTACTTCGTTGCTTACGCGCCCCGTCTATAGAATTCTCAGCATCATTCTGTAGAACCACATTTCTGCTACCTCCAGTCTTTTCTTAATCGGTGACAAGATTGTCTAGCATTCATCGTCATGTAAGAGGATTGATATTACATAACATTTCAGCATTCTTTTTTTTGTTTCTAACTAAATTTTCCTGTTTCTTTGCTTAACTTTTGGCATGCATATTTTGCTACTCGATAAACTTCGGATTTCGGTGTCACACTTTTCATCTTCCATTAAAACACTTCCTAGATATTTAAACTTCTGTACTTATTGATATCTCTAATTTGTAGTTAGCATCTTGGGATTTTTCTCTTGTTGACAATCATACATTTTGTCTTCTTGATAGTTAGTCCTTTCTTCCTGCTTTCTTTGCTACCTTCTCCAGGAGGTCCTTTAATTTTCCTTCTGTGTTTGCCATCGACACAGTGTCATCTGCGTATCTTGTATTGTTAAGAATGTGCCCAGCGAAAATAAATCTTCGTAAGGTCTCTAGACTCGTTGTAGAAATTGAATAAATCCGGTGAGAAGACACCTTCTTGTCTTACGCCCCTTTCTATCCGTATGCAGACGGTTTGCTTCCAGTATAAGTTCTGCATTAGTCTAACATCCTTCCCAAGTAAATAAAATTTTTCGTAACAGTTTAAATACATATTTGTAGCATGCTTTATAAAATGTCTTTGCTTAATATATAAAAGTGCGTAATATATAAAAGTGAACATCCTTCTGCAATTGCAATTTATTCTGATCATAGAAACACCGGTTCCCGTTCGGAGTTAAGCAACGTCGAGCCTGGTCATACCTAGATGGGTGACCGTTTGGGGATACCAGGTACAGTAAGTTTGGATATGCTGATGGTGCAATCGATAATGGTTCAGAGTTATTAATCGGAGAGCCGAGTTCCAATTCCAGTTGTGATCGTTATATTCACTTACACACAAGCACCATCGAGAAAGATATGAATCTATCCCGTTTCCTCCTAGATATGGGTTAATTAGTAAGACTTGTATCACTAAACCGTTATAATCTAAAAAAATCTTAAAATCTAAAACTATTTTCTCGCTTTAAATAACCTGCAAAGAGTTGATAAGCCGTAAAAACGAATCAATCTGATAATAAATATAGCAATTCTTGTCTCAGTGTTATTGACAAAAGCTCACCGTTTTTGTCCTATTTCCCGTCGAATTCTGCTTAGAGCTCTATTAATCAGAATTCGCTTTATTAGCTTTGTTATGTGGCTCATTATGCTGATTGTCCAGTGGAGCTCGCATTCATTTGCATCTGGTTTCTTAGGTAGTGGTAAAGATAGATCTTCCGGTATGTTACCACTGTCATATATTTCATTTATGATTTCTGTGATCTTGTCGATGCTGAAATCATCTAAGGTTGAAATCATTTTTATTACGATCCCATTTGATCCTGATGCTTTTTTCCTGTTCATCTTGTTCAGTGCCGATTTTGATTCAGACTTTAATATTTCCAGTTCTTACATATTTTTTTATATTGCAGGCTCCTCTCTCTCGCCGTGAAATAGTTATCTAAAATATTCGCTGCATCTTTGGAGAATTTTTCTTTTTACAATAAAAAATATTTAAAAAGAAAATAATATTAACAATTAATAATTCCCGTCGAATTCTGCTTAGAGCTCTATTAATCAGAATTCGCTTTATTAGCTTTGTTATGTGGCTCATTATGCTGATTGTCCAGTGGAGCTCGCATTCATTTGCATCT
This sequence comes from Acanthosepion pharaonis, assembly GCA_903632075.3. NCBI lineage: Eukaryota > Metazoa > Mollusca > Cephalopoda > Sepiida > Sepiidae > Acanthosepion > Acanthosepion pharaonis. The sequence goes on along the minus strand of CAHIKZ030001413.1, from coordinate 1,887,860 downwards.
GGTTTCTTAGGTAGTGGTAAAGATAGATCTTCCGGTATGTTACCTCTTGTCCTATTTAATTAGTAAGACTTGTATCACTAAACCGTTATAATCTAAAAAATCTATACATGATCTACAGCCTTGGATGGCAACTGGTCTACCACAGAAAGAAATGGCAACCTTCTGCGGGAAAAAAGTCTGCCTCGCCAGTGATGTATTGAAATATACATGATCGCCTAAGCGTATATCACACATAGCACATAACTGACTGAATATAAACACATTATTTAAAATCAAACGGATGTATGGTTAGTGTAACGGCTGTCGGCGCAGAAAGTGAAATCGACAAGACGCATTCAAATTTCGCACAAAGAAAGGTATGAATGCATCTTTTTGCCTCATCAGAAATGGGTTCTTTAGCATTGGGTGACAGGCAGTCTCGGAAAAGGACATCTCTGAATTCAAACCAGCCTGAAGTGAGGCTATTTTACTCTAGACACACCCACTGCAGTTACGGCTAGATTACACGTAATGCACCAAGAACCCTGAATGAGTTATGGAAATCGTGACAATATTATTAATATGGCAGCAATTTTGGTAAAATATAATTATTAATAATGTTATGCATAGCATTCTTATATTATATCGATAATTAATATCCATAATATAAACACTAGGAGGAGTAATGGATAGCGGCTCGGAGTGAGAAATAGGAGAGCCGAGTTCGAATTCCGGTCAGATTCATTACATTCACTTACGTGCTAATATCCTTGGGAAAGTATGAATCCTCTTAAAACTATGGGTAAATAGCAGGACAAACCGGGTTCTACAGCCTTGGATGGCAACTGGTCTACCACAGAAAGAAATGGCAACCTTCTGCGGGAAAAAAGTCTGCCTCGCCAGTGATGTATTGAAATATACATGATCGCCTAAGCGTATATCACACATAGCACATAACTGACTGAATATAAACACATTATTTAAAATCAACAATAAAGGTTAACCAAAATTAACGAAACGAATAGCAGAGATACGTAAAAAGTTAAAAGAAAAATGAAGATGAAGAAAGAAACGTGGCTTTGGTGAAAAAAAAAGAGTGAGAAGAGAAGACTAAGACGTGGCCATACTGCATGGAGAAAGAGGAAGAATATAGATGAAGAGAAGATGGAATGTAATACGTATCATAGTAAGAAGAGGAAGGAAGGAAGAATAGCAATAAAAAAAGGAAAGAAAAGATGAAAATGTGAAATGATTCAGAAAATCAAAAATAATCGATGAGGATGAAGAAGGAGAAAAAAATGAAATCAAAGAAAACGAAGAAGAGGTAAAGAAAAAAAAAAGGAATTTACAGTGTAAAAGACAAGCAGAAGAAAAAGAAGAAAAGAAAAATGGAAAAAATAGAAATGGAAGAACGGAAAAAAGGAGAAATGTTAGATAAACATATAAGAATAGTGGAAGATAGTGATTAAGAAAGAGAAAAAAGAAAAATGTTGAACGGAAACATAAAAAAATGATAAAAAAAACGATATAGGAATCTGATGTAAAAAATGAAGGTGGGGGGAACACAAGAAGAACGTGAAGGAATTTAAGAAGAAAGAAGCTATAAATCAGAATAAATCACTGAAAAAAAGAAACTTTCCTAAAGAAAGAAATCTACTGAAAGAGTGAAAATACGAGCAAAAAAAAAAAAAAAAAAAATCGTAACGGAGAGAAGTAAATCGTTTGTTCCATTCAATACTTCGTGTCATGGAACGAAAACGGAAAAGAAAGGATCCTGAACGGAACTGTTACTTTCCGAAGTTCTTTCGTATGTCTCTATTCACAGTCTAATACAACTATTTAATTTAACCCCGTATTTTGTTCGTTTTTTTTAACTCTGTTATTTCAACTTTTAAATTGGTAAACCTTTCCCTTTGTGCAGATTTGCTAATGAAAGCAGAGCCGAATGTATTCACTGATTTACGGCATGTCGTAACTTGTCAAGTAAAGAGAGGAGAGAGTAAAAACATCAGACAAAAGCAGAGTTTAAATTCTTGTTTTTCTTTTTCACGTTTTCTTCCATTTTTTTTTGTTTTAAAAGCCTTTATATTTTCCTTGAGGAAGGAAACAACAGCGAATATCTTTGAATAAGCGTCAGCCATATTTTTCTTGTCCTATTTCTTGACACAAGCACGAATTTTATTTTCGTTTTCTTTCCTTTATGGTTGGAAAAAAATCTCATTAATTTTCTTGGGTTATTTTAAGCACTGTATTTTACAATCTACGGCAATTATGAAATGGGAACTTAGACAAATACAAGGAGTTTTTTTTTAATTAATTAAATTCTTGGAGAACAACAACACCGAAAAGTGACATCAAATTTTACATTTGTCGTAATACGAATTTGTTGCGAATATTTTACAAACAAAGCGAACATGATAATTCATCATCTTTTCTCCTGTGAATATTGCTATTGAAAGCAATAGATTCTCTAATGCTTTTCGACTTCCTTTTCGCCATATGCAGTTAGTTTTCCGCCTCCTCCTTCTTCCTCCTCCTCCTCTTGGGTTTTAGTTTCTTTCTTTCTTATTACCGCTTTCATTATTTATCTTTGCATTTTTTTTCTCACTGTTCTTTATCTGGAAAGACAGAGGAGCTCCAACCTGCATTGAAAATCAATGTTCAAAACATCTGATCTGTATTTGGCCACTTACATCATTTCTACAGAGTAAAACTCGTAGGCAAACCTCTTTTTAGAAAAATGATTTTTTAAAAATCGAAAATGTTGGAAATTTTTTGCAAACACCTACTAAATTTTTTAATTCATAATAGTATTTTTTTTTTTCAATTTAATAGAGGACATCACCAAGTTTGTTAGACATGGGACGTGGTTGGATTTATTCAACCACGTTGTAACAAGATGTGTTGTAAGGTTTTAAATTTGGAGTTTTTCTTCGCTTAGACAAAGCTTTCCCGCAAGGTTTCTAGGCCAATTCTACCCTGGCAGTTATAGATGGGCGTTGGAGGAGAAAACAGTTCATGCATTTCCCAAGAGCAATAGTTGTGAAGTGAAAGCAACAGACTGGTCTGGAATTTGATCTAATAATCACTACGCGCGTGCGCACAAAGACGCGCGCGCACACACACACGCACACATGTATATTTATCACTTTAAACGTTATTTTAGTGGATACTTGTATTTGAGTAGACTCACTGGCACGCCATACCGACTTGGCCACGACGATCAGTCAGTTAAGCAAGACTAAATTTCGTGCATTCAAGCAAAATTTCTCCCATCACGAACTTTTTTCATATCTGTAAACTTTCGTATCCAAACATAAAGAAAGATAATTTTAAAATTTATTTTCGTATACCGGCTTGAATATTCGAAATATGACAGTTCCCACTGACCTGAAGGACGTGTGTTCGATTCCTGCTGGAGAGTGCATTTTTCCTTTAATAAAATGTCTCTTACATTCAGGCCGGTAGACGAAAGTAAATAAATATACTGTTTAATAAATAAACGGATCGTCTACGAGTATCCATTAAAATAACGTTTAAAGTGTTAAAATCTCTTGGATTAAAAAAAAATCCATTCTAATATATATATATATATATATATATAATCCGATCTTCATACAAACTATCCTTTATAAGAATGGAAATCTGATTTCCTCATTGAATACTACGGAGTGATCCTCAAGGTGACACTCTCGCGAGAATTTACCAGCAAACATTCTGCTTTATCAGCAGATGATGTTAACACCTCAAATTGAGTGATGAGGAGTAGAAGATTCTTATTTAACACACTGTTACAGAACCACCGGTAATCGCGTGAACCAACCTTACTTCCTATCAGTAAATAAAGATTTAGTCTTTTTGAGGACACATTTACAATTATTGCGAGTAGACATAAATAGGCGTCTATTGGGATGGGAAATATAATTCTGGTAAACCGGTAAAAGTGATTCCTGTGGGACACAGCGGCTGAATAGGCCGTTGTGAAGATTGTGGTTTCACCTGACATTTGCGTACAATCACTCCCGGCTTTAACTCTCCGTCTATATACGTATCAGAATGACAACCCCCCACCCCCACCCCCCAAAAAAACAAAAACAAAAAAAAACAAATAAAGAAAACCTATGTGATGCGTTCCACCCTTCAAAATTTCAGACTAGTTATGTTTTTATCGATAGTTTTATATATATATATATATATATATATATATATATATATATATATATATATATATATGTGTGTGTGTGTGTGTGTGTTGGTATTGATATAATAGGAAAGAACTGTTAGATGGATGATCCGAAGTTCTTTAGTATTTTTGTTTTTATTTTTAAAAACAGTGCTCGATACACAAATACAGCTTAGATTATAAGTATTTTTTTAAAAATATGATTCCATCGCGACACAGAAATTACTATGTTTCGAAACTGGTCAGCAGTATTTAAGTTTAATTCCAATATTAACCTTAACCACTGGGTGGTAGTTTCATCCTCAAGCCTTGTTTTGGAATATATATATATATATATATATATATATATATATATATATATATATATATATATATAGTGGCGACTCTCGGTCATCAGTGTTTGTCGGACTCATTACAATCTTTAACAAAATATACTATTGATATAAGTTAGATGCTAAAATGATTTCTTTACTCAAACTATATTTTATAATTTTTAAAAATCTCTGTGTATGAAATTAAAAAAGCACATTTTCTTATTTTAATATTAACTGCGTAAAAATAGACACTCGTTTAAAAAAATTACAAACAGGTAAGAAAATTACCGTGTGTATCTATCTCAAGTGTATGTTTGTATATATGTCTATACGTTAGTGTGCTTATGTATCTCTGTGACTTTTTAGTTTTAATTTAGTGTACATTTATGATTACTACAGCTGACTGATATCATGTCTCTTCAACACTACCCCAGTCGCACTCCTCACACCAACCCTCCAGTCGACGAGATGCTGCCATTTTCTTTGATTTTCGCCGACTAAGTCGGACTAAATTTCATTTAACTGACTTTTCAATTACTACATTTCACTAAAAAACTTATACTGTACGGAATAAATTATTTAAAATGGACATTTGAACACAATAAATTGAAAATGAAAATGTGTTCTTTGAAAAACAGGGCATATAAACGATTAGAGATTATTAAAAGATTATTAATGTAATTGAAGCAGGAAATACATTACCTAATAAGTATGTCTCAAATTTGAAAAGGCTCACATATACGCAACCCGACTTAGCCACGTTAATTTTATTTTATTCTTTTTACTTTACATTTTTTTCTTTCTTTTTTTCTTTCTTTTGAACACTATCAACGAAATGTATTTCAGTCAATATTTTGAGGCACGGAGTTAAAACAATTAATTTTGGACACAGATGAAGTTAAGAATGAAAACGATCTTTGCTGCTTTGAAATAGATATACTTGAATGTTGATTCATTCAGGCTAGCAAGCCCAACCCCTTGAGTCGCAACTGATATATATATATATATATATATATATATATATATATATATATATCAGTACCTCAAAAAATTCAGTAAAAATTAGCATGGGTGATAATAAGTGCTCAAAACATAATAAAAACAAAGGTATATCGTCAAACTCTTCATGTTATTATTAAGAAAGTATTTTTCTATGTAAAAATTTAATGATTTAATCCTTTTTATAACCTTCGACATTTGGGCTAAAAATCGTCTTTTGTAAATTCATATGAGAAATTTTGGTGTTTTTTTTTCGGTGCAAAATGCAATGATTTAGAAATTCTTGTAAAAATCAGATAATTGCCGGATTCTAATGAAGTTTTGAAGACATTATTCACAAATGAAAGAAATTATTTTTGAGTCATTTCTTTTTTGGTAAGCATTTATTTTTATTTCTGTTACCCCCTCACCCATCACTTAATTTTATGAAATTTCGACAAATTCTTTTTTGTAGCGCTTAATTTTTATATTAATTTAAAGGCAGTCCTCAGAGAATTTAAATCATTAATTTTTTTGATCAGACAAGATTCCCAATTACAGAAAATCTGCTATGAATCGTAGAATAAAAATGCAACAAAACTAAAACATTATTTAATTAGAAAAACTTTTAATTACTTTTACGTACAAAATATATTAAGGACACTATTATATGGTAATAGGCAATGTCAAGCCTTACGTCTATAATATCTATAACTGACTATCTATTTATCTATAGAGTGACAAATGGCGATAAAAGCCCTGAAGTTAGTTTTGTATGGCACAGAACCACAAAGAGAATGTAATATTGTGCCAATCTTTTAATTGTGGAGATTTTGCCGTACTTGAAAGTCAGCATTCGAAATTCTGATTTTATTCCTGGGATAGTTTAACAAAACTTGAATACCAGCTGTAAGCACAGAAACAAATTTCATTCGCTTTGTTTTTTTTTTTTGCTTTTTTTTCAATGAGAAGTCGCAGAAAAAGTAAAAGGAAGCAATTAGAGATAAAATATTATGATGAAGAGACGAGGAAAACTATTTGACAATGGAATATTTCCAGAAAACCTGCAGTCTAATTTCTATCCTGACAACTCAATGGCAGATATCAAAACACAAAGGCCAAAAGAAATAAGTAAATAAATAAACAAAGGTTATGGTAAAGAAGATAAGAGAAAAAAAATGCCGAATAACCGAAATCACGCCAAAAACTGGACGTTCACGCGGTTTACCGGACATTAACATCTTTTTGTGTGTCGAATAAAAAGAAGTTGGAGCCAAAGATAATTTTGTCTCCAGGGACACTTCCGGTCAGTTTGTTGAGGTTATGGGGGAAAGAAAAAAGCTTTTGTTAAGGAGATGGGCTAAGAGAAAAAAAAATTTGGAAAAAAAAAAAAAAAAATTACAAAAATGACTTAACAAAAATAGGGGATCAGAGAGAATCACAGGAGACAAGACATCAAAACGTAGGAAGAGAAAGTGACATGAAAACAGAAAAAGGAAGAGCGGAGAGAGAAAAATAAAGAGAGAAAACAAAAAAAAAAAAAAAAAGGAGACAGAAAAGGAAAAAAAAAAACAATACAAAGGGGATCTGCCGGATAGTGATAAGAAAAAAGGTGATCTAAGTAATAGAAATATGAATAAAAGTAAATAAGAACACACACACACACACACACACACACATATACATACATACATACATATATATATATTACATTATTTCAAAGGTTATTTTTTTTGGATAACCGTATTTGAGTAGACGCTCCGTTGATTTTAAATAGTATTTATTTCATCTACCGGCCTGCATACCAAAAAAACCTTAAAAAGAAGATATACCCACCGGCAGGATTTGAACACGTGCCCACTTTTGCTGCACGGCTACGAAGAGCGTCACAATAAAGCAAGGTACTATTTTACGGTTAAAACACACTTACTCGTTCAGGTTTTTCTCGAAACGCATATCTGCTCAGTTTCATATACGAAAAGCAAACAAAGTAATTTCTAAAGAATTAACGGATTTTATTTTATAATTATTTCAAACGTGATTTTTAGTGGATATCCTTATGTAAGTAGACTCTTCATTTATTTAAAAAATATTTATTTCGGCCTGCGTACTCCATAAAGCTTAATAAAGATCATGGGCCCTTCGACAGGATTTGAACCTGTGCTTCTTTTGCAGGAGAAACCACTGTCTGATCCGATGTGCTTTGACCACTCGGCTCCGATAAGAACAGGCGAGGATGTTCAGAAAAACTAAATGATAATTATAATTAATTTAAAATTAAGGATAGATACTCCAGTTCATGTTACTTATAATAGTTGATTTTTACATACAGCTCCCAGAAGAGTGCGTTCGAACTCGACCCAGTCAGGATTTCGATTTTTTATGCAGGCAGATTTTTCTCACTTTTAACGTAACACAAATTACTTATCTTCCTCCCAGGGTCTCAAACACTGATTTCCACCCAAAATAAGCTCACTCTCTTTGAAGATTCGGAACTACATAATCTTCCAACCCGACTCTCAATACCCTGTGTATTTGACTTTGCGATGCAAAACTATTTATGATAAACTTATTTATGATAGATATAAACAAATTGATTTTATAAGAGAGGTAGATATTAACTAAGCTTAGTACAAGAGCCATCTAGGTCAGGGAGAGTATAGTGCGTCCATCTTCTAATGTGATAAGGTGACAAGACATGTCGGCTTTGAAAGTAGCAATTCGTAATTTGGGCTTTTGTTTGGATTTGAACATCGATCGATGAAATTCGAAAAATTACAAAAAATTAAAGTTATTGCTAAAACACTTTGTTTGAAGAACAACTTTTCTCTCCCCCCATCTGTATATATATATATATATATATATATATATATATATATATATATATATGAGAAATGTCTTGGTTTCCTTCGTGGCTGAGAACATTGCCAAACCTAGAGTTGACGAGAGAGAGAGAGAGAGAGAGAGAGAGAGAGAGAGAGAGAGAGAGAGAGAGAGAGAGGTGGTAGATTGAAGGGACAAATAATGAGGCAAATTGAGACGAAATATTGCATTGATATCAAAGTGCAAAGAGAATCTGCAGGATAGATGTGCACAGAGGGTGAAAATAGAGGACAATTGCAAGAAAGTCAGAAATGTTAAAGAAGATTAAAAAAACAAAACAAGAAAGAAAATAGGAAGAGGACAATGAATAAGAAAAAGAGAATGGAATTCAGAAGAGAACATAGGAAAGATAAAAAAGAAATGGATGAATGAAGAAAGGAAGGAACGAATAGGCAGGTAGACGAATTAGAAAGCACGAATAAAAATGCCTAATAATATTCTAAAAACATATTTAAAATTCTTAGGAAAATGAATGAAAAAGTGCGCTAAAAGACAGAGAAAGAAACTGGAAAAGGAATTAGAAAGAAATAATGATAATAGTGAAAAAACGTTGGAATGAATATGAAAAAAAGAAAGGGAAAAGAATGGAAAAACAAAGGAAATAAATTAAGAAGATTAAAAAAAATGGAATAAAGAAAAATTGACAAACATTGCAAAGAAAGAAAAATCGTGAAAGAGAAGAATGATTAAAATGAAAAAAATGAAACAAAATGGGAATGAGTTTAGAAATTCTAAAAATGTAACCGATAAATAAACGATGAAGAAAATAATAGCAGGGAAAGAAGAAAAATATCAGAAAATAAATTTATGAACGAAATTGAAGAAAGAAGAATTTGAGGGAAGAAGAAAATGTAAACGTTGAAAAGAAAGACGAAAAACAAATGAAGAAAAGTGGAACGAAAGAGTGGAAGTAAAAATCATATAAAATATAAAGGGGATAAATAAGATCGAAGGAAATTAAGAGGAATAGAAAAAAAAAAGAAGCATAAAAAAAGAAAATATGAAGAAAAAGAAAGGAAAAAGCGTGAATGAGATGAAAGAAAACTGAAGATGATTGGACGTTTGTTGCGAGGTTTAGGCTTAAGAGCATAAAAGCGGGAAAAATGAGCCTTTTTGGAAGATGGCGCCGCTTAGAAAGACAAGATGGTTGAACTGAAGGCTTAATATGAAAAGAGTAATGGCGGATGTTTTTGTCCAGAACGGAAAATGTGACGGATGTAAAGCTACTCAAATAAGGGAGAGAAAAAAAAAATATATAACAATAAAGCATGAACAAAACTTTTACAACTATGAAGACAACTACTACTATCATTATGGTTGCTGCTATGGCAACTAATTTTAAAAAGTCTACAAACATTTTCGTGCGGCGTGCACTCCCCACCAACATATATATCAGGAGTGTTTAAAAGTTCTCGGCCTGACTAACTTACCAGACTCTGTCCAAACTTATTTAACATCAAATTTTCTTTGAGGGTAGGGATTTTTTGTCGAGTGGAGAACTTTTCAGATGCATAATGGATATCGGATCAGAACGAGAGATCGGCAAGCGGAGTTCGAATTCCAATCGGGTTCATTATGTTCACTTGCACACAAATACCCTTGTGAAAAGTATGAATCCATATCTTCTAGTATGGGTTGAATAGCAGGACAAACAGGGTCCTATAGCCTTGGTTGGCAACCAGTCTACCGTAGAATGAAACGGTAACATACCGCGGAAAAATCTTCAGCCTAATCAGTCATCAATCATAAGAGCCGTGATCACCTAAGCGTGTATCACGTATGGTACTTAACTGATATATATATATATATATATATATATATATATTAGTCAAATTATCGAAGGTTTATATATAGATATTAGCCAAATTATCGAAGGTTTTGAAAAAATCATTGTATGTCTATTCGAACTAATTTTCTCCTTTTTTCATTATGTCTATGACTTTTCGACTTCCCTTTCTTCAGTTGAACAATTTAGCAAATAATTTGTCTTGGCAAGTTTAGCGAGGCTGATATTATTTTTTAACACAATATTTAATAAACTATGGAAAATTCTGAAATAAAGTATTCGCCGAATATTCTCTATGCCTTAAATGGTTTTGGCGCAACCCATAAATTGGTTGATGCTCCAGCCATCTTTAAACCACATTTAAATGACTATTTTTATCCTTGCAAAAGAGCTCAAGGAAAAAGAAAAACAATTCCTCCTCCCTTCCCGAGTAAACAACTTAGTTTCTACTTACTGGAAAATTATGTTTTATAATTCAGTGCCGAAGAATAAAACTCTTATTTAAACTTAAAACATACGTTGGGTCTGTTATGCAAAATGTATATTGTTTCTTTTATTCCCAAATAATAATAATAATAATAATAATGATAATAATAATAATAATAAGTGCTTACGTAGTGCAGTGTTGAAAGCTGAAACAGAAGGTTTTATTCTTGCTGCACAGGACCAATGCTTGCTAACTCTAAATTACGAAACACACATACAGAAAAACTGTGTTGACCCCAAATGCAGTTTCTGTGATAAATATCCAGAAACAATTGAGCGTCTTGTATCCGGTTGCATAGTTTTAGCGCCCGCTGAATATTAAACTCGGCGTGATAGAGTGGGTCAATATTTGAACTGGAAAATATGTCACTTTTACGGGAAGGAAACGACAAGAAACTGGTATGAACATCACCCAGACTCGATTACAGACATTGGACCTGTAACAATATTATGAGAGTTTAAATTACGCACAGACAAACCAATCAAATCTAATTGCCCAGACATTGTGATCAAAGACCACAAGAACAGAATGTGATTTCTTATTGACTTGGAAGTCCCTGAAGATTGTAATGTGTTTTTGAAGATCTTCAAAAAACTATCAAAATACAAGGATCTTGAAATGGAAATCTCAAGAATTTGGCACATGAGGACATCAATAATTCCAGTTGTAGTTGGAGCCCTCGGATTGATTGGAAAAGGTTCCGATAGATTCATTGAAGAGATAGTAGTCCATGCCTTAAAGAAACACATAAAAAATGTACTCACAAGTAGAGCTCACACATTGCCAAGAGTTTTATCAATGTAGAATGTGTGATTTTATTAAAAAAAATTTTTTTTTACAAAAATGATCAGTAGAAAATGTCATGAAGCCATTTCTGACCTTAGGAACGAAATGTGTAGACAACAGAAATCAAAGGAAGTACTACTACTACTACTACTACTAATAATAATAATAATTATAATAATAATACCAATACTTTACATTATAATAGTATAACATGTTTTTTATGAATTTTTATCTGTCATGCAAGGCCCATCATAACGTAATTTTTGTTAGCGCGATGCCCTTAAAATGCTCTAACTTAGAGAATAAAGAAATGTTCATTCCAATCGAGTCATAGGCTTGTGAGTAATTCTTAATTAAGTATAAATTGATAAAAATGTCTCTTCATAAGAGATAACTTAAGGGTATTAATTGCTAATTTGTATTGTTTCCTTGAGTTTTCTTAATGAGAAAATGAAAGGAATAATCAGGGACGAAGACTCGACCTGATTACCGCCTTCTCAATGAATCATAATGACATATCACTAAAGATATTTGAATAATTGTAATAGTTCCTCTATCCCATAATAGTTATTACATTGAGTGGATAAAATCAAATCTCTCCCAACGTTGTTCTTATATTAGTAAATAAAAATAAAATACAATATAAAATCAATGGAACTGAAATTATTTATTAATAATTTCTCACTTCTCTCTCATTCAATAATAATAATAACGAAAGTTTGCAAAAAATTTCTACCTACCAATTTAAGATTGTGTGAATTAGAAATTCGATGAAAACTTGAAACTGTCCATACCATGGAATTGTTGGGATCGACAAAGATACCGAGGAAGGTGCTGTGGATTTGAGAAGACTCGCTATCATTCAATGTTCACAATAGCCAACTGATTTCTTGTGTGAACGAAATCGGAATTTGGCATCCGGTTTGTTTGAAAGATCTCAATGAAAGAATCAGGGGGAAAAAAAGAAATGCTATGAAAAATCACTTGAAGGAATCAAAAAGAATCTTGAAGTTTTTGGCAGAGTATTTTATATCCGGATAATAGAAACACATCTCTCATGGATATGTACGCTTACATCTTTTTATTAGGTATCTTTATAGCACAACGGATGCGCAGGACCCAAAGGCGCCATTTCATAGAATCCTTTGAATAGAAGGAACATCGCACTGAATCTAGGAACATGCCAATTTTATCATAATATTCTGTATAATAATAATAATAATAATAATAATAATAATCCAATTCAGGCTAAGAGTCCAGACTTGGTCATCGTAAACAAATAAATATTTCAGAAAGTTGATGTCGCTTTTCCTGGACGACAACAGAGAAAAGCGATAAGAAAATAAAAAAAACTGAAAAAAACGTGTTCGACCTTGTTAAATAATTGAAAAAAAAACAAAAAATAAATAAATAAATAAAATAAAAAACATAATAAAAAAATAATAAAAAAACACACAAACAATCCCTGCCAAAAAAACAAAAAATAAACACACACACACACACACACACACACACACACACACACACAAAACAAAACAAAAAACCAAAGAATAGGAAAAGGACAGTTGTGACCACTATTATCGGAACCCTAGAAAAAGCCTTAGAAAAACTTGAAGGAATTGGAAGTTCGGAGGAAAATCGAAATCCTCCAGAAGACAACATTATTAAGATCAGTTTGAATAGTGGAGAAAATGCTTGAGTATTGGGGGAAAACTTGTTGTCACTTTGTCTTCAGTGAAAGCCACTGGATACTACCACTATATGTGTGAAAATCCATACTATACCACTTAATAAGAATACCGAGGAAAGTGAGGGTGGCATTGTGGAGATCTTGAGTGAAGTATCACCATATATAAAAATACATAAAATCCTACAAATAAAGAATATGGTGGAGGTGCAGACGGCTTAACGACAAAGAAAACGGAATCTGCAAGTCAAATCCAAATTCCTGATTAAGACATACATTCACATAAGTCATTCACATAAGTCTTCACATTCGCACTAATGCCCTGGGGAAAGGCATGAATCCATATATTCCGAATTCAAAATCGGACGGCTAGGCATGGGGATGGCAACATCACCCTGAAAAAATCTATCCGCCACTGAAACCACATCAGAATCGCTGCTTTTTTTTTCTGCGACCTTATGCGTCACAAGTAATAAACAAGCAAATAACATATACTGAAGGGGAGGTGCTGCGATATTGAAGAAACTTGTCACTTGATCTTCAAAGACGACTACAGTACTTTCTCGTGTTAAAAAATAAACTGATTTAATCTTGATAGTCATGTGTACGAAGGGGTGCTGAAAAGTTCTTGGCCTCAGCAAATAAACCTTTCAAAATAAATTCCGAAGTTTGGTGATTTATATATATTGGGAAATGTGTCAATCCGAGACCTTTTCAGTAGCTACTGTTCGACGTTCGTGCTTAGAGAAAAGCCCGGATTTAGAACGTTGATTTTCAAAGATATGTCCTTCACTATTTGGTAGATTAGCATAACACAATCTTCCTGACAGCAGTTCTTACTAATTTACCTAGTATCAGACTAAGATGAGAGGAATAAAGATCCATATATTGATGATATTTAATATGAAAAAAATAGAATAATAATATTGAATATAGGTGCATCATGCCGGACATTCAACGATACCTACCCGGCAGCCAAGAAGAAAAAAGAAAAGAAAAGAAAATAATAATAATAAAGTAGAAATAAATAAATAATGATATTAAATTCAATCTGAAAGAAAGAATCTTTTTTTTTTTTATTTATCATTTTTCATCAGTTCATCGCGCATCAAAATTTTGGGGAAGAAAGGGGGAAAATATCGACTAGGGTGTTCAAAAGTAGTAGGGCGGCTATCCATTCATGGAGCCCCTGATTATATATATATATATATATATATATATATATATGTGTGTGTGTGTGTGTGTGTGTGTGTGAGTGTATGTGTGTGAGTGTATGTATGTATACGCAGGCACACAACATATATATATATATATATGTATATTTTTTTTCTCTTGAATAGCAAATGTGGCTTTGTGATGTGTTTCTCGGAGCATCTGTGGCATCGGGCCAGGTCGGTGTGATGGTCAGAGGACAGAGTGGCGGATGGAATAAATATGGACATTTGTGCGCGAACTGTCGTGCGAGGGGGAAAAAGCACAAAAAACAAACTAAAAAGGAAAGTGTATTTACTTTTTTTTTTTTTAGGATAAAAGCAAATCATTACAGGTAATTTGCAGATAGCTCGAGGAGGGAACCACCAAAAATTTTCCATATTTTATTTCTTCTTTTTCTTATTTTAATATTATTCATCCTCTTTTTATTAATTATTCTTTCTTTCTTTCTTTTTTCTTTCTTTCTTTCTTTTTTCTTTCTTTCGTCCATTTCCTTTTGTTGGAATTCTTTACAACTTTTTTGTTGTTTTTTCTCGTAATTCTTCTTGATTTTCTCTTCGTTTTGTTCTTCTCTATCACTATATTTTATTTTTCTTTCTTCCATTCTTTTCTAATTTGCTTTTCTCTTTCTTTGCTTTCCGCTTTTCTATTATATTTTCATTTTCACTGTGTTTCTTTTTCTTCTTTATTTTCCTCATCCCTTTCTTTGATTTTCTTCTTTTTCCTTTTGTCACTTTTCTTCTCTTTCATTTTCTTTTTAACTTCACTTATTTATTTATCATTCTTTTCCTCCTCTTTTTTGTTTTTCCTTCCTCATTTCTATTTTCCGTTTTCCTTCTACATTTTTCTTCTATTTATACCATTTTTCCTTCTTTTTCTTCAGCGCCTGTTCCTTCCGTTTTTCTTTTAACTGCTTATCTTCTCTCTCTTTTCTGTCATTTTTTTTTTTCATTTCTCTTATTATTTTTCCTTTCGTTATAATTTTGATGTTCTTTCTTTCATATCTTCCAACTTCTTACCAAGATTTTCTTTTGTCTTAAAAAGTATAAACATTTTGAATCAAAATTCTCATCTAATAACTGTAAAATAATTTTTTCAGACTAACACCCTAACACCCTACCCGTCAAGAAAAACAGAATTTGACGGGTTGACGGCAATTTGCTATCCTTAAATATATTCATTTTAATATAGATCTAAAAAAATCTGATGTTGATATTTTTCATTATACCGAATAAGCCGATTAAAATTCGCTTAGTTCTGCCTTGCACACCTTGCAACTTTCTTTGACGACAAAATGGGTGATATTTAAAGGTATTACATGGTAGATATAAGCATACATTTTATTTTACCTGCACTAGGAATTTTTCAATCAAAATTTAAAGAATTCATAACTATACACCTCTCTTCGTTGCTTTTTTTTCTGTAGGGTATTACATCTAACGCGTGTGGTGTGATTGTGTGTGGTCTTTTCAAAGCATAAAGAAAATGTAAAATAATTTATAACACGTTATCGTCTGATCTATTCGTAAAGTATATAAGAAAAATGTTTCTTGAATATTTTGTGAACAGCCTTAAGCAATCACTTTATTTAGCGGAAGATTTAGGGCGTATTAAGTTCCCATTGGCGATTTTTTTCTGCGGGTGGAATAGGAAGACGAATGATATAAAGAAATACTCTTTCAACAGAAAAGAATATTTTGTTCTGGCTCTTTTTACTGGCTTTCTGAGCAGAAGTCTACACCTGTAAATTTTTGAAACCGAAACCTTAACGTTTAGTAATCTAACGGCATTTTGAATAAATACAGATCATATCTTTTTTTTTCCCCATTTTCAATTGCATTACGGCCATGTGTTGAATTCAAACAAATATAAAAAGCAAAGATCCTGAACCGAAAAACTTTTAAAGTTGTTTACAAAAACTGAAGTTAAAAAGAATTTTCTATTGACTGATCAGCAAATAATCCACATAACAATTTCTGTATATATGCAAAAATAGCATATCGTAGGACATATTTTGTTAGTGCAATACTCACTAACAAAAATGTTGAAATTTTATAAACCATTTTCCTGTGCAATGAAGTTCATCACGTAACCCATTAGGGTCGAAAGGGCACCACATGTTCTGCAACTGTAGTAGCAGTGAGTGTGTCTAAGGCAAGATAGCCTGTCAGAGCCTATCCCTTATCGGCCTGGTTTTGAATCAATAGTTGTCCTTTTCTTACTGGTTGTCCCCCAAGGTGAGACAACCCACTCTGTTTTGCTATTTGGGATTAATAATGTACCCGGAATTTGAACCACATGAGAAACATTATATTACTAGGTTTATATATAAAATAAAAGTTTACTAAATCAGTGAAATTAAGTAACCATTTTTGCCGTCATAGTCATAAATTATAAAAAAAAAAAAATGTAACCTCATATACATACTTAAACTTGATAAAATAATCCTACATAATATAATGGATTCTAATACATTTAACTGTTCTTAAAAAGAATATAGTATAATAAAAATTAAAAGGAAAATATTTCAAATCGTAGTTAAATAAAAAGTATTATGATCAAAAAACCCCGAAAATCTTTAAATTTATAAAAGAAAAAAAATGACGTTGAAATTTTTTTACCGTTAACAATAATTTTTTTTTTTTTTTTTTTTTAATCCAGACGACATCCATTCAACTGATGTCAGGTTTCATTGTAAAATACATCCCTACCCCTTACCAAATTGTAGCTAATAACTGATACAATGATACTGACATAAGGAAAATCTAGACATCCCTTGTTCAATTTAAGTAGAATATTCTGTAACCATGGAAACGTGATTTTAGCTGTGTCTTTAAAAACCGGTAATTTTTTAAAGTTACTCCAAAATTCGCTTGAAGATGAAATGGAACTAATGCTTTTAATTTAATTGCAAAATTAAATTCAGGGTTTTAGCTTCTATTTTTGAAACATGGTTGGAACTGTGTAGCGAAAAAAAACATATTTTAAATCAATTAATTTATAATATTAATGCTCTGTAAATTTACATTGAGCACTATTTTGAAAAAGAAAAATATCTATAAGAACACCGGATTTTATATCTTACTGTTCTTTTTTTTTTTATATATATATATATATATATATATATATATATATATATATATATATATATATATATATATATATATATATATATATATATATATATATATATATATGTATGTGTGTGTGTGTGTGTGTGTGTGTGTGTGTGTGTGTGTACATTTGTCTTTATCTATCTACATACTAAGATGTGAAACAAACACACTCCTAGACTTTATGAAATTAAACGCGGGAACCTCGAGGTGGTGTAATGGTTAGCAAGCTTGTCTCGCTAGAACAATTACGACTGAGTAGTGAGTTCGATCCTTACTGGGTGCACCCTACTTTCGGCCTTGTGCCACATCTAAGCTACGCTTGGAGAATCACTATGAAATTAAACGCAGTATTAGATAGGCAACAAGGTCTCTTAATTTACAGTTGAAGTGGCTGCTAGATGTAATCGTGGTATTGTTGCGGGCCGGTCTGTACACGTTGTAAGATGAACACGAGTGTGTGTCTCCTGAAATGGCCCACAACAAAACATGAGTCCGCCATAAAGAAATGTAATGAAACAACAAGAACAGATATATATGTACCGACAAATAATACTGTATTAAACAACAAACGGTTTACAAAAATGACATAAACAATAATGTGTGTGACAAATGAGTGTGGAAAGTTTGTGTTCGAAAGTATGTGTGAGTGAATGTGCGTACATATGTACGTGCGTTTGTGTGTATGTATTGTTTATGGCGTTTGCCCCAAAATTAAAAGAACGCAAATTTCCACGAGGGATTTCCATTGTTGTAGTGTTAGCTGGAAATTCAGAAGGAAAAGAAGTACGAGGGCTTTAAGAGATATCGCCAAGTATTTATAGAAGTGGAGAGCGTCTCCTAGCTACAGTTTGGGAAATAAGGAGGAGTTAACTCCGACAAGTTCTATGCTAACGATTTCTTCTCTCGCATTTCTCACTTGTGAAATTCTTTTTCAGCTTCTTGCTTTTTGATCTTTAAAAATGTAAATGCAATGTCAATTATTATCTTCTGTACCCTTAATTCTTGTTCTTTTATTGTTCTCTCTCCTTAATAAGATTTTATTTTTTCATATTCTTTCACACTCAGTAACTCCAGCGATATAGGAATACAATGTCTGCTGTATAGTTCGTTGACTAATTGAATTGGGCGGCTGCGGAGTTGAATGAAGATAGAATTTTATGTAATGATCCTCTTTATTGGAGTCTTACCACTCATATAAGTAGATGACGAATCCATTCTTCTATCACCTGTGGGCGATCGCAATTTTTCATTTGGTAGTGATGTCAATATGAGATACACATATTACTGATATATTGCTGGTACTACCATAGCCGAGAAAATCTTAGAGCAACAACTACATCCGATAGAATGTGCCATATTTTTGGTCCTAACAAGCAATTCAGTGTTAGATGGTGTTAAATCCCGTTCACGGTGCATAGTTACCACAGCTACACTACCTCTTTACCTATTACATCACATATATTTCTAGAATATAGAATAAAAGCGCAATCATCCAGTGTACAGCCATTTGTACGTTTGTGTCTGTTCAAATCAGAATCAGAGAGTCATTGTGAATTCTATGATCGTTTCGTTAGTTGTATAGTCCGTGCTTCGCCAGGGCTACACAAGGTTTTGAATTTTATCCTTCTCCTAGATTGGTTCCTAATGAAGGCTAGAGAATCTAGTCTAGAGCAGACTAGATCTTTTTAATCCATAGCTGGGAGGAGAAAAGATGGATTAACAACTTTCTCAAGGGTATTTGTGTGAAAATGAATGCAACATACTTGACTGGAACTCGCCGTTTTTTTTTCTCTCTCTCTCTCTCTCTCACACACACACACACACACACACACACACACACAGATATATATATATATATATATATATATATATATATATATATATATATATATATATATATATATATATAGGTTCCTTTAAATAATTTAGACATGTTGATTAGTTTTCGTGGTGATCCTTTTATTTTCGCGGATATATATATATATGATGTGCAGAGACGTACGAACATACATGGCAAATTCACGTATTTATTGCTTAAAATTAACTATAATTATGCAGCGGATATATATATATATATGTATATATATATATACACACGCACATATATATGCATTTATGTATATATTTATGTATGTATACGAAGGGGAATTGAAAAGGTCTCGGTCCCCGACCCATTCGGTCAACTTTAGTATTTAAATGAGCAAGTATCAGAATTTTGTAGGGAAAACTTAAACAGACTTGAGAAACAATTTTCCATGTATGTTGAACGGTAGGATGAATATGTGGAGTGTACAATGTACGCTTCTTGGGTCAAGTTTCTTCTTAGTCGTCGGGCTGAGAATTTCTCTGCAATTCCCGTACTTACACCGTACAAAGACAAATCCGATACATATATATATGTGTATGTGTATGTGTGCGTGTGCGTGTGTGTTTGTGTTTGTGTGTTATTGCGCGCGTCTCAACGCGTCTATGCCTGTGTGTGTATTCGTGAGTATGTATATACTTATAATTCTCTCTCTCACATATTTAGTCTCACATTTTATTCGACTGTTTGTATTTCTTTCTCTCTCACCTTCGCTCTCTTTCTTTCTCTCTCTCTCTCTCTCTCTCTCCCTATATATATATATATATATATATATATATATATATATATGTGTGTGTGTGTGTGTGTGTGTGTGTGCGCGAGCCTGCGTGTGTATATATACGCTTATAATTCGCTCACTTTCACATATAACTCACTTTCTCCCACTCTCTCGCTCTGACTCTCTCTCTCTCTCTCTCTCTACACACACGTATACACACACACTCACACACATATATATATGTATATGTGCTCTGTATGTGTGTGTGTGTGTGTTCCAGGTTTTGCGCAATAAGTAAAAGCTTTTAACAATTTTTGTGTACAAACAACGATGAGCCCGCCTTAGATGAAGATGGCACTAAATTTATTTTTTGAGGTAACGGAGGGGAAAAAATGAAATAAAATAGAATATTCTTTTTCTTTTTTTCTTTTTACCTATGGGTCCTTGTTTTTGTTTTTCCCTACTCACATTAGAAGCGTCTTCTTCCCGCTACTCAGCTTTACATGCCAATCAAGAAGAGGCGTTGCTCACGAGTGCCATTTTCAGCTAAAATCGACCAAATGTCTTTTTCAGGCTAAAATAATGCATTACGCATTTTTTGATTTCTCCCCCCCCCTCTACTTGTTTAAATATGTTTTTATCTTTTAATTTCATAGACTTATACCCACCCTCGACACAAACACACATACATACGCGCACAAAACACTAACATACACAAGTTTACAGACCATCTATAATATATTATATCATTTGAGTACCATCATAACACACCCGTATGCATTTGTTTCACACGCACACACACACACACACGCACACACACACGCACACACACAGATTCACACGGAAGCGCATACACACACAAATAATAAAAATAAAAACAATTTAAAATGTACAGCCTTTTTAGAAAAGGAATCTTAAGACTCAAGTATATAACTTTGAGATAATTCCAAAAAAATCGCTTATTTTTTTCTCCTATAGAGTATTATTGGAATTAATTATTCTTAGCCAGAATTTTTATTTCAAAACGTGTCACAGGAGGGAAATATATTTAAAATGAGCTTTCATGTTAGGAACAGAATCTAAAAACACGGATTCTTTGCTTTGACAAATTTGAGATAAATCCAAGTTGACCCGCTAAATTTAGCTGACAAACTCTGCGATTGGAATTATTTTATGTCAAAAGTATTCTAGTTATTTACACTTTTTGACTTAGTTTGACACAAGGTCATAAATATGGGTTTTCGAAGAAGTGTGGGTCACACTCACTAATCTTAATTTACGAGATCAGGTTTCTAATATTTACAGTATTACAATGTTATATGAAATGCCATAAAAGTGATAAAAGTAAGAGAGTGGCCTCGACAGTATTGCCTCTTATTTTATTACTTTGACCCAACACGACAGAGGTGGGGCTTGGGTGTATGGGAGTAGAGGTTGGACATTCCTGCTAATAAGCCATAATTTGGTCTTCCATTGTGACAGATAGCAGCTGATCGGTAGCCTGGCAAAAATGGCGTCTGATATGAAATTGCAAATCATTATGCACCCATTGATAGTCATCGACGCTTTATGAACGTTTCCGGAGAACAAACAGTGGATGTGAACACAGGCAGACGGTGGATAATTCGTTTCAACGATCTTGATAACAATGTGGCCACCTTTCACTGGTGTCAACCTATGCAATGGAGAGAACTTCGATCTGCCTTATCCGCGTGAATCGATGGATGGCGACTAGGGAACTGTGGACGGAGCTGAATGTTGGAAACAATGTTTGAGGTAAAAGTAGGCATATAGCAAAACTTGTCAGGCGGATTCCATGTATGTTCATACAAGAAAAAGCACACTAATACATCCAAATCTTTCAGGATATTATGACCAACTATGGCTCTGAAGGTGACAGTTTCCTGGTCTTCATTGTCAGTAGTGACAAGATATCGTGTTGCCACTACAGAATCAAAACGGCACTTTTTGGTTTGATGATATGTGAATTACTCAACAAAGAAAAAGTTCAAGATGCAGTCATCAAAACGGAAAGTAATTTGCACTGTCTTTTATGATAGCAAAGACATGACATAACAAAATATAAAATTAATAATCAGGAAATACATTTTTACAGATAAATCATCAGTTACCTCCCCTTAAGATCTAGGAGGTATAAAAATCACCTTGTTAATCCGTCAGTAGACGAGTAGTCAGTGTAAAGTGCAATAAGTACATATATAAGTATATATGGTATAAGTTTATTCACTGGTTTTGTTTTTATTACAACATTTACGAAAATATAGCAAAAATACAAGAAACATTTCCAACAAACTATTATATATGAAAACAAAGCGAACAAGGTCGGAAATAAAGTCTTGTTATATTTGAAGATGGGAAAGAAACAAATGCTTTTTTTTGGTCTTATTGATAGATTTAGCCATTATAATATTTCTTGTAATTATCGATAACACAATCCCAACTATTTAGCAAATTATCGATCTCTCGGGCGTAAGACTTTCTAGGTTTCGATGAAATATCAGATTTAATTTCTTCACAATACATAAACGTTTTTCTCTCTAAAAAGAATGCAGTGATCTGAAAAGTTGATATTTGCAAAGTGATGAGTGTAAGAATGATGATGTAAAAATCAATCAATCAATCGATCGATCGACCTATCTATCTCAATATGTTCAGATCTATCTTCATATATATTAGTAAAATTCGTTCACTTAAATTTTTAGGTTGAGTTAGAGATAATTTTAATTTTGTTTATCAAATTCATTCTGAAAAAAATTAAGTACCATGCTATTCAATTCTATTCACAATTATTGGCAATGATTTTTTGCAAATTATTAGGTAGCTTTTCGAATCTTTCTGCGTAAAATATCGCAGATTTGATGCAAAAAAGTTTCCGATGAAAACGTGAATTCGGTTATCGTTACAGGAAGACTTTCACATTAAAGCGTTTTACAACGAACGAAAAAGGTAATAATCGGTTGGTGCAAGATCAGGGGAATATGGCGACTGACGTAGAACAGGTTAACAGAGTTTCAAATCTTTTTCAGGTATTATTCTTGCTGTATGCGACTTTGCGTTGTTATGGATGAGAACAATGTTTTTTTTTATATATTGACGAGCCCTCGACCAACCTTCTATGGGCACGTTGCAGTTGTAAGCACAACATTACTTTTCTTCCATGGAGCTCAGCTTTTGTGGTCATTTGAGCAGATTTATCCTTGTCAGTCTTTTGCATTGAACAATGTCGTATGTAAGTCATTTTCCAACGCCTGGTATGATATATTTAGAGAACGGTTAGTTATGCACATACATTCAGAACTATATTAGTTTCCACAAAACGGAAATTACTTATGATCCAACCGAATATATAAATATGTACTCAGATTTTCATGTTTGGCAGATTCTATGTTTATTTACAAGTCATATTTTCATTTTCTTTTCAAAATAAACTTATTTTTATGATGACGTCAGTTGTTTAAAATAATTATTTTAATGACTTCAAATTAACGTGGCAGATAGAATACTGAATGGGTTTTGGTTATAATTAAATCCTGCATTGTATAAAAATTAATTATTAATAAAATAGCAAATTATCTAATCGGGTTTTGTTATTAAATTAATAGTAAATTCACAATATCTGATTTAGTTTTCTACTTAGGCTTAATTAATATATATATATATATATATATATATATATATATATATATATATATATATATATATATATATATATGTATTTGTTTCTTTGCCTTGTATGGAAAATTTTCATAAATGTAAAAAGAAGTGATGTTTCATAAATCGTATTTTTTAAATAAAATCTTTTATTACCACCATTTTTAACCGCTTGTCGAGACTCTTTAGACGTCAAAAAATATGCATTTTTGTTGCGGTAACTTGCATGTTCCATTGTAACAGTTTATAATAAATATTTATTATATATCCGCATGTAACGAGAACGAAAATAATATAAATTCTAACGTCCACAGCATTAATTCAAAAGAGGGCTTAATACCAAGAATAGAGTAATAAATATTTATTATAATTCTACGTAAAACAACGGACAATAAAAATAGAGAGAGAAAAACATTAAGAGGAAACAGAGAAGGGTAAAGAAAAGGGAGAAAAGAAAGAAAAGAGAAGGAATAGGCCTAATCCGAGAAGTTTAAAAGAAAGCGGTGGTGTTTGAATCTTGTTTTTTTATGTCTGCAGTAAAAAATATTTATTATTGAGCTTTTGAATAACAGTAAACTATTAAATCAAAGATTTGAAACTACCGTTTTTGTAGGCACATTAAAGATCTAACGTTGCAATCTTGCTAAACTTTATAAACTCACCTCCTTTATATATTTTCTACCTTCTCATATACTTTTCTACTGATCTCTCTCAGATTATGATTCTAAATTGTTTCTGCACATATATAATACTAGCAACACTATCAGATAAATTAATTTATATCCATACGTATTAGTTACTTAAGTTATGCAGTTCGGCAATAGCTCAAAATTTGCTTAAAAATTTTGTATTAACATTTCATACTTTATATATTCTTTTATATATTAAATTCTGAATTAAAATTTATTGTAACACCCCAAAAAGCTTATGTATTTAAGATATCAAAAAATTTCCCCTTAAGTGACCATTTATTAATTTACATACTACGTTTATTCCAGAACAAATTACAGAAACTTCAGCATAAATCTTCGTAATTCAGCTCTGGTTTTGTTTTAAGATTCCCCAACAATTCATCGGTAAAAAACAAAAACAAAAACAAAACAAAACAAAAAAAAAGTCTTCAATTACTACTATGGCCTTCACCTATATTTATTTCTCATTTCTCCATCGTTTTTCTCTTTTCTATTTCCACCTTTATCTCTCTCTCTCTCTTTTCTTGGGAGTTTTGGCGTACTTTTCTTAGACTTCTGACCGTTGCGCGGTATCAAAAACTATAGCAGACACTTCCGCTTTCTTTTAAACTTTTCGGGTCAGGCCCTTGTCTTAACGCCTAAACATTTCTTTAGCGCCCCAAATGCTACCAACAAATACTGTTGTCTTACCCTGTCGCCATCTTTCCTTTCGATCTCTTTTCTATCTTTGCTTTACCTTTCTCCGTTTCCTCTTAAGATGTTTCTCTCTATGTTTTTTTTTCATAAGCGGATTGCTTGTAAATAGTATTGTTCACAACCCATTTTTGGTTCTGACCAATCGAGATGCAGCCACATCGAAACAAGAATGCATATTCGTAGAGAGTAAATTATTTTGTCCCTATCTAAAAAGTTATATATATATATATATATATATATATATATATATATATATATTTTGGTTGGATTTATGTGAGTTTGTGACCCTGGGTTTCAAGCTTTTGCGATCGTCAGACAAACTGATTAATTTTTTAAAATTTTGGATTTATGTAGGTTTCGTGCATTGATGTTATTATGGCAGTGGGAGGAAATCGTCGTCGTGATGTCACTCATGCTAACGCAAACATACATGCACGCCCCTACACCCATTGAGGTACGCAGGCACATATGGAGCAGAATTATGCGAATTAGTAGGCATACTCACCCCCTTATACCTGGCCAGAATCCTAGAGAGAAAGGACACGGGACTATATAGACATGGCAGTCTTATCTTGATAAGATAATGGCTCCAAATTGGACAAATTTAGGAAGAAAATAGTGAACGCTCTAAAAGACATTGGGTTCAAAATAGAGATAAACGCAGGTACCACAACAGTAAACTTCCTTGACGTCACTCTTAACCTGAATAACAATACATACGAACCGTACAAAAAAGATAATGACACCCCAACTTACGTACACACATCCTTCAACCGTCCACCTTCAATTATCAGACAAATGCCCATATCAATCAGTTGCAGACTATCTGAAAACTCATCTAACATACACATTTTCAATAACAAAAATACACCATACGAGGAAGCACTAAAAGCAAATGGATATACACAACAACTACAATATACACCCCCACAGCCAAAACGCAAAAACAGAAAAAGAAATATTATCTGGTTTAATCCACCATACAACAAAGCCGTCAAAACAAACATAGGTAAAACATTCCTAAACTCAAGAGAAAAGCACTTCACGGAAACAAACTGATTAGCAAAAATATTCAACAGAAATAACGTTAAAATCAGTTACATCTGTAAAAAACTATAAAAGAAATAATAAAAAGCCACAACAAAAAATGACAACCTACAAAAGTGAAACCAAGGATCCAAAATGAAACTGCAGAAATAAAACAACATGTCCACTCCAGGGATATTGCCAACATACGAAGACAACATTTAAAGCCAAGGTAAGTGCAAACAACAGCACAATATACTACATCGGTGCCACTGAGGGTCCATTCAAGAAGAGAAAAAACAACCACAACCTTTCATTCACCAACAGAAAATATTCAAACAGCACTATACTATCCACAAACATATGGCATCTAAAAGACAGAAACATTATACCAAGAATAAACTGGAAAATATTGAAAAGTGCACCTGCCTACAGCAACATTACAAAAAATGCCTACTTTGCCTACATGAAAAAGTAGCAATAATATCCCATATCCCGTAAAAGAATTTACTAAACAAAAGATCAGAAATAATTTCCAAATGTAGGCATGAAAATAAATACTTATTAGCAGAATTTATACCAAACGGATAAAAAAAAGACAGCAACAATCATTCTTTTGTTCAAGCTACCATTACAATAATTACATTTATGGTTATTATTATCACATCACCATTACTAATCACTTCGATCACTTTACAATAAATATTAGCTACTAAAATTATTATTACCACCAACACCCCCAACTCCAATACTATCACATCTCAACTACTCTTACCATATTAGTCCGCTATAATTATTAACGTAAATTACTCCTCCCTCCCACCAGCAAATTTAACACCAACAAATAAAAACCAGTAAGGATTACGAACTGCAATTTCTACCAGTTACATATACGCAGTCATCAAAAACAAGCAAATAACCAGCTTTAAAATAATAACAAATCAACTTTAAAAAATTTAAAATAATAGCAATTTTTACCTATCAAATATTTACACAGACCCCACCACACGTATATACGTGCATGCGAGGAAATATTCAGCGGAAAAATAGAGAAATGATCTGATTGTTGAGAGGAAAAAGATCTAAATCATCTTTTTCCTCTCACCTTTGCTCAGTTTCCCTTCAGTAATGGTACCAACATTCATACTCTGGCTTCCACCTTCGAAGTCCATTCAAGAACCATCATGAATAAGTTTATAAAAGAAGAAACCGTAGAGAGGAAACTGCATCATGAGGTCACAAAAGGAAGAGGAATCATCATTTCAACTTTGAGTGAAAAAGATTAATTAGAAAAGATCCAACTCAATTCATAATATGTTTGGCATGTGAGAGAGGAGTTTCAGCTATGACAGTCAAGAATTAGTGAAAAAAAAACAAACAAACAAACTTGAAAATGAAATCGTACGTGAAACCTGCGAAGCAACTTGTTAATCCAGGACAGAATGTTAGAAGGTTAGAGAGAGCGAAGATCACCTTGAATAATTTGGGAAATGATCCTGGAATAATATAATACTTCATGAGCTTCAGATCCTTAGCTATAATTAATTAATAATGAACATGAAATTTTCGTTTGTGATCGATTTCATCACGATTCTTCTGTTAAGCATGGAGAATAATTATACATACTTATCGTTGAAAATATAGTCATATAGTGTTATAAAAATCCTCGGAGAATTCCAGTAGGATATCTTTAGTCATTTCTAAGATATAACTGTTCAGAATTTAATCTAACAATTGGACAATTTTGCTTTACCCTGATTTGTACAATTTTGCTGTTATATATATATATATATATATATATATATATATATATATATATATATATATATATATATATATTGAATAATATAGATATATTATATCTGTCTATTTTATAATAATCCTTTCTAGTTCTCTAATTAGGTTGAAATTCATCAAAGAAGGCACCGTAGTTTTTGTTGACCCAAGTACTTTCGATCTCCCCCGGGATCAGTCTCAGGCGTGAATTACGAAGACAAACTTCGTGTAACTGGAATATATGTGATGGTAATTTTTGTAAACACGCGTGAACGCGCTCTGTTATAATTATTTTAAAATTAACCGTTGTAGCTGCGATGTTTTCTTGGTAAACAAGCGTCTACGATCTAAGGGAGGTAACCAGAGATGGTAAAAATGAAACAAATAATAGTCAACTCAAATGAATTTTAAAACATTGCTATTAGACTCGTTAGAAATTTCGTTTTGGGGTTAACAAGAACTACGGCGCCTTCTTTGATGAATTTCAACTTAATTAGAGAACTAGAAAGGATTATTATAAAATAGACAGATATAATATATCTATATTATTCAACTTGACAAGATAATTAAGAGAACTAGAAAGAATTATTATAAAAATAGACATAATATGTCTATGTTATTTAATGAACATATGTTGCCTATCTATCTATCTATCTATCTATCTCTCTCTCTATATATATATATAGAGAGAGAGAGAGACACACACACACACACACACACATAAACACACGCACACATTGGAATTTTTTCTTTATGCTTTACATAAATAGGTAGTCGCTAAATCTGATTAAAAAGAGATGCAGAAAAATCTTTAAAGGTCAGTAACGGTTTGACACTTAATGACAAGTCAACAATGTGTTCTACTTTGAGGTCAAGGTATCATTTGACAATGGGGAGGGGACCGTCGTCTCCCATCATGAAAAGCCCAACAGATTTCCGAGTTTTGTTTTTGTTTTCATTTTGCCCTTCTACACATTTTTCTTCCAAACTTTAATCTGATCAATGGCAACTGTTTTTGGCGCAGACAAAGGAGGATTGAACATGTCACTGACAGATACAAGGTCAGCAGCGATCAACATTCGATTGGCGGTTAATTGGGGCTCTTTTGAACAGTTCAGATATTTGGAAAAGAAGAAAAAAAAAACATGGGAATCGCTGGTTTTGCTACGTGCCATTATTTTCTGAAACTGAAAAAAACAAAACAAAAAAAAAACGTTAATTACTAAGAGGCTACCTATTTACATGTACATAGGGCGCCCCTAATAACCTCTTTAAATATATCGATATGTGGCTTTTACAGAGGCGAAACCCCGTAATGCTATAAACATCTACTTTAAGGCGATCTAATGAAAGTTATTTATTGGATTGGAACAAAAGTTCATAGCGTTTTTTAAGTGAATTACATTGACAATATTTCGGTATTTGTACGTAGTCTTATTCCCTGACATATGTAACAGAAACTACATTTCGCTATTTTTGAAGCAGCTTCATTTTTCCATCCTCCAAGAATATAGCATCTTTCTGGCTGCTGAACTATTGTACCGGATTTTTTGTGTATACTACGACCTCGTGTTTCTGAAGCTAAAAATTAACACATTACATTCTTTAGTAGTAGTAGTACAGCCTTCCCTAAAATATTTTTTGAAGTTATATCATGTTATTCATTAAAAACTCAATGTTGTACATATATTTCACTAAAATATTTAATTTTTTACGATATTAAAGAATAGAAATGAACCGGAAGTGTAGCCATTGATTGTTTCTTCCGTTAATTTCCGTTTCAAAACTAATTTTCGAATTTTCAGGGAAACGTGCTTATAGACTTACCTGGTAATAAATTTTAAGGTATTAATTAATCTATCACCCTTTTCTGTTTGTTATGACTTTATTATATTTCTATATATTAATAAACTATCAAATAGTAAATACTATGTTTCATTAAGAATGAAGAATGTAATGACAAAAGTACGCAGGTACGTAGGCTTTGTGAAGGTTCGCGCATAGTGTCCTTTTATAGTCCCAGTAAACAGAAATAGCTCTCTCAAAAAGGAGAATAACAAAACAAGTGGAGATCACTCTTGATTATATATAACAAAGAAAGAAACAAATATTGCTGATTTATCAAATACGTCCTATAAACAATTGTTATCAATACTTACTTATTTTGTTGTGCTGGGTGTATCTGTAATCTTGGTGTTTTTTAAGCCGAACAAAAATTTCTGAAAACGTTTATAAGGTTCTCTTTTTTGCTTTGAATTTTCGTTCAAAATCTATCGTATTATGAACAAAAAATACGTTAAGTGGTTTTTACAAGTTGTTCTCATTAAGAGAATTTTTTAAGGATCGAAATAAGTGATAAATCGAAGGTTCAAGATTAGATGAATACGTGGTGTGTAGTAGTGTATTCAGTAGAGAAAATGAAAATGAGGTCAGGCGTCGTTTCGATGGAAGACGACACCTTTCCATTTGACCAATTCCAAACGCTTTTCATCGATGATAGCTTTAATCGATCCAATTAGGAACGGTACTTATCTGAATTCACCGACTAATGTTTCAAAGGAACTCTCATCCAATCCAACTACATAGATGAAATCAGATTCATAACGTTTAACGCTGGCTCATTTCGATTACCCCAGGAGCATTTTCTCTCGAAATTGTTGTAAACAATCCATTTTTCATAGCCTGTGATCGTCCTTTTAAAAAAGGTGGAGCTTTTGTTGCGTTTGAGCAGAGAATGGCAGATGGAAATGCGTTCATTAAATAATAATTCATCCAAACATCGGAACAATTCATATATTCAAATATGTTCAAATGTCATAAACTGCTCATAGGAGATATATGGAAGATTTCTGCGATGTCCCATGTGATGGGACCTGGATTGATTTCAATCAATGTGCTGGAATGTTCTTGGTCTTTTGAATTTAGCAAACAACTTGCGAACATTATTTTCAGCTATGGTACCATCTCCACAAACGATACATATTTTGTTTATTGTTTGTAAAGCATTTTTCTCTTTTCGGGAATGAATGCACATCAGATGACGTAAATACATCACATTTGAATTCATTTTCACTTTTAACATAAAAAAAAAATTAAAATTCACAATCATCACACGAGCCACATTGAAATGTCACTTTCCAGAATATGCATATATGCTATAAATTTCTGTTACATGTAAAACGAAATCTCAAAAGGTAATCATTGAAAAAAGTTAAACTTTTCCTCAAACCCAAAAGAATAACGAATGTCTATACTATTGTTATATAGGAAAAAAATGAACCTCGTTGTCGGTAGTTACTCATTTTATTCTGTGGACTTATGAATATATATTTTACGCCAGGTGTATAAATAGCGGTGTCAGGCTACTGACTGGAGTGATTATTGAGAGGAACTATCCAGTCGAATTAGTGTGAATTATTGTGCGTCGATGATTTTGATTTTGATTTAGGATTTACCTAGTTAAGAGCCGTATTCACTGAAATGATTAATTATCTTTGGTTGACTTTTAATTCTTTTTTCTTGTTAAGTATTTATTTGTGGTTGTAATTATCTTAACATTGAAGTCTTGAGTTATACTTAATCATTAACGGCCACCATGCGACACAAAATCTATGAAAAAAGAATTTCTATACAGTAAAAAACTTTTCATCCAAATCCGCATTTTTACCCCAAGTAGAGCACGTTTCAGAAAGAGGTTTTATTGCTGTGTGTAAGGCGGCGGTGATGGGCACACCTTAAAAATACACCGTTTTTTTTTTTTATCAGTTCATTTCGAATATATTTGTATCAATTCTCCCTTTAGTCCATATCAGCCAAATGAAAAAAAAAACAGTTTGATGAAATTGCTTGTAATATTCTACGCTAATAAAACTTGTGGATCATTTTGACCACTTTCATCTTGAGAGAAAAACATCTTAAATCACTGTTCTATTACTCATTTGTTAGAAACTTCTTCCAAAATGCGATATTGAGGTTTTCAGTGCACCTTGCACCACTTCCAATAGCGAAAAGCGAGGTTTATGACCACTGGAAGAGAGAAGTCTAATAACAAAATAAGGAGATTTACAATAACAAGTGATATAATACCAACTTCAGTCCATATTTATAGAACTGAATCACGATTCTATAATCTGTTCATATCTATCACACTTTGTCCATATCTATCTATCTATCTAAGTTTGTTCATATGTACCTCTTTTTCAAATTCATATATATATATATATATATATATATATATATATATATATATATATATATATATATATATATATATCAGTCTGTTCGTATCTATCTATCTATCTTTGGCATTGAACATTATCGTACGTAATTCATTTTTGAACTCATTTTTTCATCTCAATTTGTTCATATGTACATTTAATAGTTTCTTAATATATATATGCTAATCTATCTATCTCTGTCTATTCGTAACTATTTATCTATATATCACTGTTTGTAAATATATATATATATATATATATATATATATATATATATATATATATATATATATATATATATGTGTGTGTGTGTGTGTGTGTGCACATATCTATCTATGTATCTCGACCTCTTCATAGCCGTCTATCTCTCGCAGTTTGTAGAACTAGGATTTTGAATGCTGATTTTTAAACCTGAAAGTTTAACCACAGTTGGAATAATTTCGAAATCTAATGTTCCTAACTTCTGTACTCGTGTGTATATGTAAAATCTACACTACCACCGTAGTGCAAAGTTCTACTTGCTGATATTGTCTATGCAGGCCTTAATCTCCGTGTCTGTTGGTGTGCCTTACTGGAATGTACGCTGGTTCATTCTGTGTGCGCAGCTGTTGCCTCGATTTTGCGACTAATCTAATAGACGCCTATCTTAATGCGGCGAATTAAAGGGATCGCTTTTAACTGAACGCATTGTATCAGGACATTGGTCCATTATTGATAGTTAAAGGGTAACTCTTAATAGAACCAGATTTTCTTGCAATCGGATGTTTTGCTTTGAAAAGCGCATGCATTCTACTCTTGATCGAACTTAACGGTTTTGACAATCCTATACATTGTCTTCTTGGTTTTCACGGTGTTTTAAACAGAAATTCTACAAAAAAAATAAAGACTGAATCATTGGTGAAGAAATGGATCCATTGTGCCGCGTTTGGTATCCCTCACAGTTTGTAAAATATTATCAATCTTTTTTTGCGAAAGGATGAATTAGACATATGGCGAGGAAATTCATTAAACATATTCAAAATGTTGTCTTGAATTTTTTCAAAGTAAAGAGGCCTTTTAGGTATCATCTGAAGTGAATGATTGGAAGAATTAAACATCAAACCACAAATGTACCGACAACTTGGTTCGTTTAAAGTTAAATTGGATTTTATGAAGACGCCTGTTAAGAAAACAATTAAAATATTGTTTCTATTTTGAGAAAAGTCAGGTTTCATATACGATAATTCTAACTGAAATTAGCTTAACTTGGCACAAAGCCGTAAGACTTTTATTTCAATGATTCTGACATTTATGGTCATACTGGACAAAAAAAAAAAAAAAAACAAACAAACAAAAAAAAAACCAAAACAAAAAAAAAAAACCGAAAAAAACCCGAAAAGTTATAAAAAGCTAAAGAATTTCTCCATCTTGTCTGCAGAGGGTAGTCTTTCTCAGGCCCTAAAAGAACAGGGATCATGTTACATTTAAATAATGTCGACAGTTAATGCAACACCTCTGCAAACTAGTCTATATGTAAGGCTACCTTTAGATACACACTGCAGACATCCGATTAAAAGCTGTAATTAAGTGTTTCGGCTCCGCATGTCACCTTTGAGGCGATTCTTGACTGATATTCTAAAACCTTTCTTAGGCAAGATATTAAAAGAACTCGGTTCATTTCGTATAAACCGATCAGAGTCTCGCTTATTTCGTCATCGCTAATGGTGACTTCGATATGGTCAACCTCTTTAACAAAGTACCCACAGAGGATGACTTGCTAATCCTTTGGAACAAACTCAATAAGGAGCGTTGCCGTACTAGAATCTCCGTTAACAACTTACTGCGGTTGTTAACGTTTTGTGAACGGAAGAAAGATTTTCTGTTTGGTTCTGATGTACATTGAAAAGTCTAGCTATTTGTTTGTTTTATTATTATTATTTTGCCTTCAGTTCCCCTCCAATCAAACACTCTGTCTGTCTTAGATACGGTCACATCAAGTTGATGTACAAGTTCTCTTGGATCAAATTAATCCAACCTCTACAATTCCTGATGAAAAAAAAAGAGGAGAGAAAATATTATTTTTATATGTTCATTTGAAAATTAAAATAAGATACTTTATTGGCTCGATGGTGATGAGTTTCGATTTCAACGTGGTGTAGGAATTTGATTTTTTAAAAGAGATACAGGAATTTGGTAACATATACTAACGTAGCTTTTACCAAATGATTGATAACTGAAAAAACATCTAGTACAGTTAAAATGGATAAAATTATAAAAATTTACTGACTCATTACGAAGCAATGATATTTCTCTTTCAACAATGATTTTTATAACGAAAAATTAGGATTATGGATGGGATCTCCAGTTGCTTCAGTTTCAAGTTGTTTTTTCTAATAATTCTTAGAGACTGGTCCTTTTCAAAATAGTTTACCATAACAATCAACAAATTCTCGATATAGTGATGATAATTTATTCCCGCAAAACAATGTTACTTGATTTTATAACTAAACAACATAAAACATACGATTAAATTTACTTACGACACAGAAGCAAAGAGAACATTACCTTTCTTTGATATGTTAAACCGTACCGTTAATAATCTAAAACCAAATATCGATCGATAATCCACTTATAAAAATGATCTCTTAAACTTCTATTCACACAATATTGTGGCACCTTGCATTATTAGAAATATTCATAGAAATATGATTTAATTTTTTCTTACTCAGTTTATTAAACAGGTTGTTAATTTTTTTAAAAACGGAAAATAACTGAGTTGAAAATAATTCACTAAGAGTGTACTAGACGATCCTAAGGAAAAAGAAGGAAAGAAAGGAAAAGGAAGGAAGGAAGAAAAAGAAAGAAAGAGAAATGTATGACGCATGACCCAATTGAGGGTGGAGATAGGAGTCAGAAAGAGATTTAGGTCAGCGTCTTGGCCGATTTTCGAAAGTCATTTTGGTAAGAATGTCGGTCAGAGCACCTAGCCTACTTTTGCATGGAAAGACACCTTATCAATTTGGATAAAGAGAAATTTTGGGAACAATGAAACAATTTTTAATCAGAGAAAAAGTGTCTTTGGGTTGAGGGGTGACCGGTGGAACGATATACAGACCTGTTAAGAATTGGACACCCACGTTAATAAAGTAGAGACATTTCAATGTAGATAATTAAGATTTTCGACTATCAGGTAAAACAAAGAGGTAAAAAGAGGGACAATTGCTTTTGGCTCACAGAGGGCGCCAAGAAGGCGGAAAAGATCCTTTCTAAAGTCAAGACTAATTAGCAGCGGGCTGTTTGACAAAGTCCAGGTGAGAAAAGCCAAAGATTGTCATTTTGCGTACGTGCAAAAAGGGGCAAAATTGGATTTTGTTTTTTAAACAAGAACGATGTAACCACGCCCGCAAACAGAGGGGGAGAGGATGTTCGATCAATAACAATTGGTCGAATACGATCACGTGACCTGCGGAAGAAAAGGGAAAGAAATGTTTGATCAATAACAATTGGTCGAATACGATCACGTGACCTGCGGAAGAAAAGGGAAAGAAATGCTCGATCAGGAACGATTGGTTGAAAAGCGGTCACCTGACATACGAGAGACTAAGAGAGATGGATGTGCGCCGCCCCACCAAAGGTACTGCGAGGAAGTAGGGGCGAAAACAATAGCGATAATGGAAGACAGAATTAATGCAGTTTTGGAATTATCGAGAAAACCCCTGACGCCGACAGACCCACCCCAGTTTGTTGCGGCGTCAATAAAAGCAGGACCCCAGTCGACAGAAATCAGTAGAGTTGGAGTTGCAGTTGGAGTTGAGAGTTGGACCGCGGGCAGGGATAGAGCCTGAACGCGGCCATCAGGCCCGATTCACTCGCCCCTTTGCGGGCAGAAGAATCCTCAGACAAGAAATCCTTCCAGCCCAAGTCGAAGACAGGAGAACTTCCAGCCCAAGTAGACGAAGAAGAAGATTGCCTGAAAGCCTGAGAAAGAATTGGAGATGCAGACAAGCCGAAAGTCGATGAGAAGTTAAAGTTCAGCCCCGGACGGCAGTGAGAAGAGACCACCTCAGACGACAGAGAGTTGCGGCTAAGTTGAAACAAGAAATCTTCCACCAAGTTGAAACAGGAAAACTACCAGCCCAAGCAGACGAAGAAGAAGAAATACAACTCAAGTCGGAGAGAAGAATCAACTGCGAATGATCGATAGAAATTAGCCCCAGTGTCGAACTAAACCACACTCCGACATACATACATGATTCTAGAAAGTAGGTAATTCGACATTTTCTATTGTGTGATAGAAGCTTGGTGCCATAGTCCACAGAGCGGGTCGGGAATTGAGAACAATTTTGTTTTTTATGTAACGGACATTAAGATATAAAAGGTTGTTACCCTTTTATCAGCAATTTTGTTTAGTGTCGTGAGTTTTTGTTTTATTTGTGTTTTGCCACCCCGTCGGACTCGACTTGTATCGGCCCAAATCCCCTGCTGGTCCCGTCTGTCTAAAGATCTAAACACAGCGTGGGTAGACAGACCGGAGATCGGTATAGTTGCTTTAGTGACCAGGTATTGGAAGCGAGTCGGGAAAGGCGAGGCTGGTGATCATCTGACCAAAGGGTTGGAGCGGCACGCTTGGACCCAGGAGGAGCGACCAGGAGGAGCGACGTCACCGTTGGCGCCGTAACCAAAGGATCCGACCCTGGGCCAGGTGTACAACCGTCACAATATCAATTATCGGCATCTATTTAAGAGTACTTACAGTCTACAACCCTAAATATTTACATGATGAAGATAAAAACATTGAAAATAGTTTCAACTCTACCAATACTTATTTTTTAAAATAATGTTCACCTTTTGTACAAAGCCCAAGAGCCACAAGAGGTAGAGGCTTACAGAGTAAGGGTCACAATATATGGAAAAAATAACGGTTAACACTAGATTTGAACAGATGAAGATTATAATGATCGAGGAAGAATCTTCTTGGGAGTCGGTTCCACAAAGCAGCGGTTCGTGGGAAGAAGCTGCTCTTGTGGAACTTACTTCTCACCAAATGGAACACGGGAAGAGTGTGGATGGTTTGCTACAATGTGAGTGGCCTGGCGGATTCTAGCCGTGAAAATTAGAACTGGCAGAACCAACGAATGCAGCTCATCCGAGCACTTTCCATGGAAGGAGCGATAGAGCAGTGAGAGGCTTGCCACATACCGCTTGTGAGAGAGAGGTTGGGGGGGGGAATAATTTATCACCCGCAAGGACTTGGAGACGCTTTTTGAATTTGTAAAAGTGAGAACTGAGTAGCTCTCACCCAAATATGACAACAGTACTCCATTTTAGGCCTGATCTGGCTCTTATAAAGGTAGAAGATAACATGTGGAGTCAGGTACTTAATGAACCCGACCATTTTTCATCAATGAAATACGAAGGGAATGAAGGTGGTCCGCTACAATTAGCGTAGCATGGCGGCTAAATGCCGCCGTGAAGGTTAGAACGGGTGGAACGAAGGAATGTAGTTCCTCTGAAGACTTTCTATTGAAGTAGCGACAGTGCAGCGGGAGGCTTACAACATTCCATATGTGGGAAAAGGGTTGCAGAGTGGAAAACAGTTCATCATCCACAAGGACGTGGAGACGCTTTTAAATTCTGTCAAGCCTGGAAAATGAAGACTGGGTTGCTTCTGCCATATATGATAGGAGTATTTGATTTTCGGTCTGATATGGCTATTGTAAAGGTAGAGGAATCAGGAGTACTTACAACTGAAATGAATACATTTAAATTTAATATAAAACTTAAAAGGAATAAGAGATTTAATTAGTACAAAATGATAATAACGTAAACCTAAAGCAGGAATTTACAGCATAGACTCTAAAAATGCCCCAAGAAATATACAGGTGAAACAATTCGAAATCTAAATAAAAGTATATACGAATGAAACAAGGATCTTTTATGAAACAATACACTCACTGAATTGAAAGTGTATTAATTTCTGAATCTTCCAACGTAATTTTACCCACAAGGTCATAAAACATATTACCTTTCTGACCAAATTTACGGTTCTTGCAATGGTGGATATAAAAAAAAAAACAAATTAAAAAAAACAAATAAAACTCAACAGCGATAAAAACAAAACAACAAAAAAAGCAAGCTGAATGTTAGGTTATACATCTAGTTACATCGGACGCCACAAATATTAATTTAAATTTAAAGTTAAGCATGCCTGTAGAATCAAACTTTTTCTTGGTGCAAATTACAACCGACGTTTATTATATTTAGCCCTCACTCTTCATGTATATAAAAATATCACTCTCTTCCATCAATCAAATATTATTTAGTCTGAAAAAGGTCGGATTTCGATCCCGGCTTGAAGCAATTGGACGTCTAGCCACACTGAAGAGCTATGATACAGTTCCTCAGTGAGGCTAGACAGTCTGTGGATAACAATATATATATATATATATATATATATATATATATATATATAGAGAGAGAGAGAGAGAGAGAGAGAGAGAGTCTACCGGCCTGGACTCACGAAAATACTTACTACAAAAAGTACTCTGCGGCAGGATTCTAACCTGCGTCCCATTCCCACTTTGCAGAAGAAGCCAGCGTTTATTTATTTGACCGCTTGGCTACGAAAATCTTTATAGTCAAGCATGGTTTTATTTACCTTCATTGGACATTTATTCATTCAGATTTTATCGAAATCCATATCTAGTTAGTTTCGTATCCGATACATAAACAAAGCAATTATTAAATGTGTGTGTGCGTGTGAGTGTGTGGTCAATATAAAGTTTCTCGTTGCTATTTTTTGCATAATGTGAGAGGAGTCCTTTTAGTTTAAGATTACTCCGCTGATTATTGCTTGTACAGTTCGTGTCATTCACTGGATTATTGCTTGTACAGTTCGTGTCATTCACTGGATTATTGCTTGTACAGTTTGTGTCATTCACTGGATTATTGCTTGTACAGTTTGTGTCATTCACTGGATTATTGCTTGTACAGTTTGTGTCATTCACTGGATTATTGCTTGTACAGTTAGTGTCATTCACTGGATTATTGCTTGTATAGTTCGTGTCATTCACTGGATTATTGCTTGTACTGTGTCCCGCATCATTTATAAAAATGACATAACCAAAAGTATAAAATAGTTTTAACATGAAGTTAGGGAAGGAAGTTCAGTGAGTTTGAACGTTGGTTTTTATATACTTGCTACACACAGAAAAAAATCATTTTGGGAACAAGATAACGATAAAAATGTGAATTTATTACGAAGATTCCATACGCAGAAAATTGTAATTCAGGACGTACACGTTCATGACTCTTCTGGACATATCCCTTGTAACACTAAACAATATTTAAGTTCTTATGGCCCTTTGATTTTTATCATCCATTTTTCCCAGCTCTGGCATCCATTCGCACAAACTCGTCAGCTAAGTCCCCCTCTGCACTTCTTTATTTCAATATATCATATATACATATTTTAAATTCTTCAAGTCGCCTTTCCTCATTATGTGTTACAGAAAGTTCAACTGTCTCTTTCTGATTTTAAGTATTATTAGTTTTTAATTTTTCTTTCCAATTTTCTTTTTATTTTATTTCGTTGCTCACATGTTCTATCAAATGTTTTTTTCTTAGCATCCATCTGTAGAAGCCTAACCCCTATCTCTTCCAGCTTCTTCTTCATCTCTAAAGACATTTTCCAGCATCCACTTCCACGTTGCTCACATGTTGTCACATTTTATCAGCCTCTGCCCGTGGAACCATATCCCTGTTTCTACAAAACTTTTCTTCA
Source organism: Acanthosepion pharaonis (assembly GCA_903632075.3). Taxonomy (NCBI): domain Eukaryota; kingdom Metazoa; phylum Mollusca; class Cephalopoda; order Sepiida; family Sepiidae; genus Acanthosepion; species Acanthosepion pharaonis. The sequence goes on along the minus strand of CAHIKZ030001413.1, from coordinate 1,848,026 downwards.
TCTGTAACGAAATTGTTTAACATTCGCTGCCATACTTCCTCGTTGTTGAAATATTTAGTCTTACTTTTCTCTTAGCATCCCTCTGTAGAACCATTCCTTTTTCGATTGAAGACACTTCTTCATCTGCAAGGGAATTGTCCAGCATTCTCGGTCATAGGTGTGACATAGCAATTCAGATTTCTGTTTTTAACGAAATTTTAATTTCTCTTAATACATACTGGGTATGACGATTAACTACATCCGCCAAGCAAGGCCTCTTATCGGGTGTTGCGCCCAGGTCCTCTCTGACCCGGGGTAGTATCACCTGTTAGGGTCCCATGTATGGGCAAATAGTTACCCCCCAAACAGGGGTCAAAACATCATGAAAGTATAAAAATACATTTTATAGTAAAAATACCAGCAATATATTTTCATACTTAAAAAAAATTACCAGCAATACATTTTTGAAAAAAAAAATACCAATAACACTTTTTTGTAAAAGAAATTACTAATGCCCCCAAGAAAAATTAAATTTCGGCATTAAATGACCCATAAGGTGTTGATATGCCGTTAAATAATATAATGATGTACGAGCATAGGGGTTACTTCCCTTGGACTAGATTAAAAGTTTGTACTAATGAAATACTTTTTTATCTGAGCTCATAAAAGATTGAATGAACTTGACGCTCAAAATGTTCACTTTGAGAGAATTGAAAGAAAGCTGAGAATATGTTGAGTAAACTTTTAGCTTTAAAATTGAAAGAGTGAATGTTTCGCAATATTTGTAATTAAGTTTGGAATGTTTCGTACGTACACGTATGTGTGCCTGTGTGAGTATGTTATCATGGCGTCCGACCGCAAGGGGTCGAGAAGCGATCTCTTTTTTTACAACTACATTTTTGTAGCGAGAGAAATCATTGGAAAGAGAACGAACTTGTGTCTGATATTTATAATCAACGTAATCACGTGACAGCCTCGAAATGCGTTGACAGATTTTGGGCGGAATTATTTTTTAGTCAGGTCAAGAACTAGATCGATGTTCTTCGGACGTAGTTGAGAACATAATTTAAATATTAAGTGACCAATAAGAAGTTGAGGTTTTCTGAAAATATGTATGAAGTGTAATAAGCTCTGTGATCCGCTTTTTGCACAGATTTGTACAAAAATTGATATTGATAAAAAGAGCTAGCGGAATGCAAAAAAACTTTCTGGAAGACATTTTTGCTACACTATATTGTATTTCTTTGCCACATTTTCCGTCGTCTGTTTCTACATTGAATAAATGTTTGTTTGAATGAATTGAAAGAGAAAAGAAGGTTTTCTGAGTAAGGAAGCCGACTGGGAGTTTCGAATTATGCCCCGGCGTTCTGCTTCTAATGTAACGCAGTAAAGAAATATTATTTGGAAAGAATTGGTTCTTCTACATTCAACTTATTCTACAGATTTCTTTTACATCCAGACTATTATTGTTGTGCTCAATGTGACACTCATTTATTTGTTAGCCTTTCCACGAAGCTCATGTTATTGAAAAAATCCTCACTGGATTCATCCAACAAAAACTGTTGCCATATTTGGGCATGAGTTGCACAGTCCCCATTTTCCAGTCTCGATAGAGTCGAAAAGTGTCTCCGAGTCGTTGTGGGTGACAAATTATTTTCCACCTTCCAATCCCCCTCTCCCAGATGGGACATAGCAAGCCTTTCACTGCTCTATCGCTATTTCCATGGAAAGTGCTCGGACGAACTGCAATTCCTTGGTTCAACCAGTTCTAACCTTCACGGCTAGGACCCGCCATGCCACTCGTACAGCAACAAACCACCCGCATTCCCTGTATAAGTAAAGTTCCATCGACCAGCTTCTTCCCACGAACCACTGCTGGGTGGAACCGTCTCCCATAAGTATTTTTCCCCGATCATTACAATCTTAACCTGTTCAAGTCAAGGGTTAATCGTTGTCTTCCCCTCCAATCCGCATAAACTGCCTTTTACTCAGTAACCCTCTGCCTCGACTGCCCCCCACCCCCACTGGCGTTGTACTGAGTGAACCTCAAAATAAAAAAAAATGAAGGAAAATTTACCTGAAAGGTAGTGTAATACTATTTTAAGTCAGAAAGAATCCATTGATTAATAAAGATATTATAAATTTATAAGTATAAATTATTTTAAAATTACTGGAAACTTTCGCATCAACCTAATATATGTTATCTATCTATCTATCTATCTATCTATCTATCTATCTATCTATCTATCTATTTCATCAGCATCTATTTTCTGAACTTCTCCATCCGTATGCCGAAATCTACTCGCCTTCTTTCTCCACCCAACTCTTGTGGCAAGTTCACTATCCCATCTATCACTCAAACCCTTCCTCACTTACCTCCTCTCGTACCCCCCACCTCGCCTGGACTTCCCTCCTATAAATTCATTCCTGTCTTAACTCTGCCACCACACCCATACACTGATTCCCCGCTGCCTACCTCAGCCATCCATCCAGACGGCCGCTTAATTGTAAAACCAAACCGACCAGCTGTGCATATCTTCATCAGCTTGTCAGCCATTATTTTTCAAGATACTTTTTGGCGGGAATCAGGGGAGCTGAGGTTAAGGGGGGTTAATAAATTCTGTGCCAACTGCAGCTGTTAAAGATCAAACTCACAAGTGCAGCAGTAAAACCTACATTCGTTCCCATCTCTAAAACAGTCATCATCATCGTCGTCATCATCATCATCATCATCATCATTGTTACTGTTGTTCATATTGAATTTTAACACTATTTGTATCTGATGGCTTTCACGGGAGATCAGATGACAACAAGTCTCTCCAACACTGTATCTCCCTTCTCAGTACTTTAGTTGATTTCAATAAAGCAATTTTCCGTATGTGCGAACAGCGTAAATTGGGATGTAGAATCTGCGAGATAAGTTCAAGTTCCAGCTTAGACTATTGCGTTCACCTCACACTAATGACTTCGGGAAAGGCATAAAACTGTCCCTTCTATTCTATTCTATTATTGAATTGAAGGGTAGTCTGGGGCTTCCAGTCTTGGGTGGGTGTCAATCTAGGAAAGGACACCTATGAATTGAAAGAAGTAAGAAGTGATTTGTTTCCGTCATGATTTGTTAAAAATTTACATTTTCCTATATGCCCCTACACCGTTTTGTTCCTCACACTTTGATACAAAGAAAGTTGTACCAAACAATGGCGATATATATATATATATATATATATATATATATATATATATATATATATATATATATATATATGATAAGATATGTAATCCGGTGTTCTTATTGATATTTTTTTTTTTTACAAAATAATGCTCAATGTAAATTTACAGAGCATTAATATTATAAATTAACTGATTTAAAATGTTTTTTTTTCGCTACCATATTTTAAATCAGTTAATTATATATATATATATATATATATATATATATATATATATATATATATATATATATATATATATATTGACTTAAAAAGAACTGTAGGCATTTTTTCCTTAAAATTTTTTTTCTTAAGACGATATTTACAAGAAATGAATAGTAGATGAGGAGGGGAAATTAATTTTGGAACATGACTAAAAACAATTTATTAGAAAAATAATTACCGAATAAAAGATAAACGCATAGGCTCGGTGGGTGTATTTTAATATAAATCGCTTGTAAAATCTTTAAATGATGAGTGGCCAGTGCTTATATAGTGAATAGTCAGCACCTTTTGGATAATAGTTCAATTCTTGTGAATATTGTCTTGTGTCTCGTCCCAATTAAACCAACGAATCCTTCTGAAGGTCGCAAGAATTCTTAAGGAGAAAATGATGACAGATCTTTTTTAAGTCAGTATATTTATTCTGAGGTGTCAAAGCATTATTAATATATATATATATATATATATATATATATATATATATATATGTGTGTGTGTGTGTGTGCGTGTGCGTGTGTAGCTGGCCACTCATATCATATATATATATATATATATATATATATATATATATATATATATATATATATATATATATATATATATATATATATATAAACACTATTAGGTAAATGAATAGCATGATAGAAAAACTTCCGACAGTTATTCAGACTAATAATGGTTTTATTGATCCCTCTTTTGTCCCTCATGACACAATTCACTCCGCCAGAAATTTGTAAACTACATGCTGTACTACCTGGCATTCGCGCCTGAAGCTCCAATACGAACATTTCAGAATCTTTGGGTGTCAATAGTGCAAAGGATTCGGAAAGAGTTAGATGAGTCTAATGGTGATTACGAAGGTACGGAAGCTCGGAAAATTCATTCTGATAAGAAAAGAACTCCGGATTTTGATGGTGAAGGCATCATACTCACCAAGAAGTACCTTGAGGAGTTAGAGCTGCCCTAAGAGAGTGGTTGCTGGAAGACCCTATGTCTCTGCACCATGCCACACAAACAGAAGAACACAATCTTGGCTGTCAGACAATTTCTGCCACCACATCACCACTTACATCTGGCCACCTAACATGCCAGGTTGCACCCCCCTTGATTATTATATATGGGGCTCAGTTGAACGACAGACCAACAAAACTCCTTGTCACGTCAAAGTTGAACTGAAGGTAAGAATTATGGCAGCATTCAATAACTTAAACGAAGAGACCGCCCAGAAGAGATGCAGAAGTTTCTGAAGATGTCTGGAGGCCGTGGTTGAAGCCAATGAAGATTTTATTGAATAAATTTACTCTTTAGTATTTCCAGATATTTTAGTGCAATGTTGGTAAATATATCTGTTATAATAATCTCTTAAAATGAGATATCAGTGTTATTTTCATTTTTGCGTAATTTTGACGACAGTTTATCCATCGCACTGTATACATGATAAGAATACAGTTTTAAAATATACTATATTTATGGATAAAAGTACTCACTATCAGAGATAGAACGTATGTATATATAAAATGGACTGAGGTCAATACCAAGAGGCGAGAGTCTGTTTCATGAAATCTTCAGGCCTGAAGATTGCATTCAAGCATGAAATAGAATGTCACCGCTTTTTTGTTGTAAGTTTCAACAGTCTAGGTTTTGAACAAAGAACATTCATCAGTTACTGACCGTTTGAAAATTCTGTTGAATTACTGTAACGGTTCATGGGGGGGTGTTTCAAACAAATCCATCGACTCGACTTGCCATCACTCAAATTAGAGATACGTTTGTTGGATTTTTCAGAATGTTCCCAAGAAAAATAACGGAAGACGGCGGACATCGACGAGCACCACAAAGAAAGAAAAGGAACTAGAGAGCCTATTGCCAGAATTGAAGAAAATCCGTGCGTCAAGTGATTCGTAAGATTGTCAATCAATCATTTGGAAGCGCTGTCATTGGAAAAGTGACATTCCAAAAATAGTCCATGTTCTCAATGAAGATGATCCATACCGAAGAGTGGGGTTTATCGAGTGGTACTTGGCCAGATGTGTAGAAGATACACACTTGCATGCTTGGAGTGATAAGCCTGCGTTTATAAGTCCACAGTTGCATCTCCTGGGCACCCGTGAATCTGCATATTCTGTAGTACCATCATGTTAATTTATGAGGAATTACGGTGTGTTGCGGCTTCTCATCAAAAGAAATAATTGGGCCATGTTGTTTTTTTACGGTATTTTGACTAGTCCCGTTTATTTGAACTCACAGTGACAAGCCAGTCATGTTACGCATCCAAAGAAGACTTTGAGGATGAGGAATTATATTTCCAATTAGATGAAGCACTCGACGTTACCATCATGATGAAAGTGGCGAGATCTTGCCAGATAGTTGATGGACTTATGGCCCTATCACATTGAAAAATCGGTTCTTGTAAAATTACCGAAGTTAAGCAACATCAGTACATAGATGGGTGACCGTTTGGAAATAACTGGTGCTGTGAGCTTAGGGCTACATCTGATGCAACGGCTTGGAATTGGAAATCGGAGAGCCGAGTTCCATTTCCAGTCTGATTAGTTATATACACTTTTTCAACTTTGTCATATATTTGTCATATATATATATATATATATATATATATATATATATATATATAAATGGACAAACAAAGTCCGACAATTTATTTATTAAAGACATTTTTATGTTTAACGTTCTTTTTATAGATACAAGTATTTAAGTAAATGCTCGATTTATAATAAACAGTATTAAATAACATTTACCGGCCTGAATGTCCGAGAAATTTTCATAGAAAAAGAACGTTAAACATAAAAATGTCTTTAATAAATAAATTGTCGGACTTTGTCCATTTCTTAATATATGACGTCATTTGTTTACATTTGATACGCCAGGAGCAGTTATGAATGTACGAGATTCATAGAAGATTGAAGTTTATAAGCAGTAAATTCGACCTTGTCTACCGAACGCTTCTTTGTGGCCGATCGGTAAGGCACGTCAGCGTAAATGACGGTTCCGTATAGGTTGCAGGTACGAATCCTGTCAAAGAACGAATATTTTCTATGAAAATTTCTCGGACATTCAGGCCGGTAAATGTTATTTAATACTGTTTATTAAAAACAGAGCATTTACTTAAATACTTGTATCTATAAAAAGAACGTTAAACATAAAAATGTCTTTAATATATATATATAATAATATTATAATTATAAGTAATTATACTCGTCTGGAAACCCTGATGATCTGCGTAGGTGAAACCTAGGTAGGTTTGCCTTTGGCTCTTTAGGTTCATAGTTATATATATATATATATATATATATATATATATATATATATATATATATATATATATATATATATCGTCGGTGTGTGTGTATTACATTTTTTTAATCAAGTTCATCCTAAACAAGGTCGTAAAGCCACTAAGACACAAGGCGGGGTGTAGAAGTATCAGAACACAGAATCGCTACTAAGGAGCAAGAGCAAAAGAGGAGTAATGAAGAGGACAGTTGATGGCTATTCACATTGTATTTAAATTTTTGAAGATTAAAATTGACTGGAAAGCATTGAGCTTGAAGGGAGTTCCACAAGCGAGAAGTTTGAGAAAAGAAACTTTTATTTAGCATAGTACTTACGATTACATCTAACCAACGTAACTGTATATTGATGAGACCTCGTCGCCAGTCTCTTACTGCGCTTAAATTCATAAATTTTGTGTACCACAACGAAGAGCTCATCCGAACAACCATGTTGAAATTATTTACAGAAAAGGCTCAGGGAAGAAACTTTACGGAGGTGGGAAATTGACTGAAGTCGAGCAGCCAGATTAGGACTAATAATATTGCTTTCTTCTTTGGATATCATCAAGGAGCTCTAGATATATAGCAGGAACACCAGCCTATATCTGACAGCAATATTATAAGCATGGACGAATGGTAGGCGTATAGATATTTAAAATAGATTCTGGAGCGAAAATTTGTCTAACACGAAACAGTGAACAAAATTTTTTAGGTGTCCTAGAAATGGATTCAATATAGTCTTTCCACTTCATGTCAGCCGAAAACGTTAACCAGAGTAGGTGCAAAGATTCACTCTCCTGGAGGTTATCATTAGCCATTTTGCGGGAAGGAAGAAAGGGGTCTCTCAGATGATTAATAGATTAGATTTGGAGGCGAAAAAATAAACAAGCCACCCGCTTCCCCAGTTAACAACAGACTGGGGCTTATTTTTAACAGCTGTCAGTTTGGCCTTATCGAAACTATTGAAACAGGTAGTGCAATCAGAATAAATCCAAATTTAGAGTTGATACCATCGGGAAAGTCGTTAATGAAAATTAAAAACAAATTGGATCAAAGATAGACTCATGGGGGATACCTGCATTAGTACAAAAGGATCCAGAAGAATTGTCGTTCCGCATCACTTTCATTTCACGATTTGATGAGAAAGACTGGATCAGTTCCAAAATTTTCCCGAAGACACCGTAACTTTTCAACATGTGAAGAAGACCTGTATGCCAAACGCTGTCGAAAGCTTTCGAGATGATCAAAACAGCAGACCAAGCTTCAGTATTCCTCTGGAAAGAGTTTATCTTTTCTATCACACCAGTTTATTTATATGAGACGTGCACTTGCGTGTGTGTATGATGCAAAAGTTGATTAGGAGTAGATATACAGGTATTTTTTAAAGCAATTCACCCCAAGCAAAGCAGGAATGTTAGGGTATAAGGTGAGGGGGCGTGAGGAAAGGATAGAAAGAAAAACGGGGATCAAGGCAACAGAAGATGTCGATTGACATTACATTTAAATTTTTGAAGATTATAGTTATCAGAGAAACAAGTAAGAGGAAGGGAGTTCCACTGCTGGGAAGTGTGCGAGAAGAAGCTTTTGGGGTAGAAGAGGAGGTTAGATTTAACAGTTTCAACTGTAAAAGGGCGAGACCGAGATGCCAACCTAGTAGCACGCTTAAATTCATGCAGTCGGGGCACCAATGGAAATAACTCGTCAGAAAATATTTATAGAAAAGACAGGGGAAAACCACATTACGTGTCTATTAAAAAGTGACTGGAGTCGAGGCCCCAAGTCAGAACCGATCACATTGCATATTTGTCTTTGGATTTTATCGAGAACCTCGAGATGAACAGACCATATATGGCAACAGTATTTCATGCATAGACGAATGGTAGATTTGTACATGTGAAGGATGGACTCAAACGAGAAAAAACTTACCAGAACAGATGAATAATACACACACACACACACATTGTTACTTCTACTCGGAGAATTACTTGTCGGTGTTTGATTCGACGTCAAATGTAAGCTCTACCCACAAGAAAGAATGGCAGACCGCAATATTTCTGACTTCCTTTACTTCTTTGGGTATTGTACCAGTTTATGCTGAGGTTAGTGATTAGTTATCGCATTTATTTAACTTCAATGATTAATCTACTTTTATCTATCTATCTATCTATCTATCTATCTATCTATCTATCTATCTCATTTTCGTTAATCTATCTATCTATCTATCTATCTATCTATCTATATGTATCTCAGTCTTTTCTTTTCTCTCTCTCTGTATATATATATATATATATATATATATATATAGAGAGAGAGAGAGAGAGAGAGAGATAGATAGATATGATAAAAAATATAGTTTTAAGATGTACTTTATTTATGAGTAAAATGGCTCAATATCGGAGATAGAGCTTTGTAAATATAAATATAAAAGTGAACACCGAACAGTGACAATCTACTGTCTGTGTTGTCCCTTGACCCGAGTATTTATATCTGTTAGTCAATAGTCGAACCAAAACACAACACAAGACTGTCACCGCGTTCGGTGTCCACAGATAGTATAGTTAGTTCGGTCCTCATTAAACGCTCCATTCTTTGGACCTTATGTCAGACGAAAGAAATTTTTGTCTTCTTTACTTTTTTGTTTCTTTCTCTCTCATGTCATTCTTTTCGACTCTTCTTTTCCTTTCCATTTGTCTTCTTCCATTCGTCATGCCTTTTATCTTTCTTATTTACTTCTGACTTTTCTTTCATTTTCCCTTTCATGTTTCATACCCTCTCCCCTACCTGTCCTTTCTTCCTTATTTTTCATTCTTTTTCCTTCCTTCTACTCTCTTCTTTTCCACTGTTCTTTTTAGTTTACCATTCTTCCTTCATTTTACATTCCTTTATTCTTTCGTCCTCCTTTTTTGTTCATTCTTTCCTTTCGTGTACTATCCTTCCTTCCTGTCTTCTATCCTCCCCTTTTTTCTTTTACTTTTCCTTCCTTCCTTCCTTCCTTCCTTCCTTCCTTCCTTCCTTCCTTCCTTCTCAAACGTGTATTTTCCTATGTGACATATTGATATATATACGGTTATGAACATAATAATATCATACACCTCACGCACATACACACCTACATATATATATATATATATATATATATATATATATATATACCAGTTGTAACAGAAAAATTGTCCAAATCTTGTAACAGAAAAATTGTTCAATTGTTAGATTAAGCTTTGAAACCGTTGTATCTTAGAAATGATTAAAGATATCTTACTGGAATTCTCCAAGGATTTTTATAACAATATTGGACTCTACTGTGAGCAATAAGAATGTATAATTATTTTCCAAGTTTAATAAAAGAATCGTGATGAAATCGATCATAAAGGAAAATGACATGTTCATCATTAATTAATCAAAGTTAAGGATCGGAAGCTCATGATTGATTGAAATAAAGCTCATATATATATATATATATATATATATATATATATATATATTATTTCAGAATCATTTTTCAATTTATTCAAGATAATCTTCATCCTCTCTAATCTTCGAACTTTCTGTCCTGGAGTAACAAGTTGCCTCACAGGTTTCAAGTGTTCTTTCACTGCTCTTTGGATTGTCACAACTGAAAAATCCATTTTCAAGCGCCAAACGTCTTATGGAGTTGGATGTTTTCTAATTGATCTCTTTAGCTCTAAGTTGAAATGATGATCCCTCTTCCTGTTGTGATCTCCTGATCTAGTTTTCTTCTCTACTGTTCCCTCTTTTTAAACTTATTCACCATTCACTTGATGATTCTTGAATGGTCTTTAAAGATGGAAGCCAGAATATGAATGTTGGTACCATTACTGAAGGCCTGAATTACCTTTTTCCTCTCACCATTGCTCAGTTGTGAAGACAGTGGGTCTGATACAAAACAATTTTTACCTGCTTTATTTTTAGCTGAATAACTGAAAGGGTCTTTCAGTGATTCTTACGACAAATAGTGTCAAGATGGCTAAACATCTTATCTGAAAACCTGGAAGCAACTCAATTAGTTTAGTGTTTTTTTAGATATTAAACATTTTGTGGGATGAATAATTATGGTGTTACAACATTTGGACAATTTTGCTGTTGCATCCCGTATATATATATATATATATATATATATATATATATAGATAGATAGATAGATAGATAGAGAGTTGTGATTAAAAAACAAAATAAAACATAGCAGACAGAATAATTAGTTGACTGAAAATAATGACATGTCTGGTAATGTTGGAAAAAATTGTTTTTGACCTTTTGTCATATATAAGTTTCCCGCCACATAAATATATTACAGCAGCAATAATATCAAGCTTCTTCGGAATCGCAAATAAATAAAGAGAAATAAAAAATTAGTCAAAAAAGAAACTAACAAAGAGTTCTTTGACAATTCTTGGTTTGTGTTGCTGTTAAAAATATCGGACAAGATTTCTATGGGCAAAATAGAGATAAGCTAAAAGAAAATAAAAACCCCTGCATGGAGATAAAAAAAAAACGAGTTACATGACAGGAATGGATTTTAACGATGAACAGACCATCTTCTTGACATCTTTACTAAGTAGTTTTTATCTCAAGTAATGGCTTGGTTTCATCGCTGTTAACTTTAACGACTCACCTTGACCATAGAGCAGTGTTAAGGAAGAAATGTCCAAATTGAAACTTCGCAGACACATTTAGTCATTTACAGAACCTTATCCATTAGGTGCACAAAACTTTTTCTTTTGTGATTGAGTAGGATTCTTACCTTTCTTCAAGTAAAAAGCTCTGAAAATGCCAAAAATGTTACTTATTTCTTTTCATTTTCAATATTCAAATCGATAAAAGAAATATTCCCTTTTTGATAAAAATGTAAAAAAGTTCGTGTATATGACAACTGTCAAGATACAAAGATAACGATATTTTTTAATAAAGTTTTTAAAAAAATACCAAACCAAGATTGCAATTTTGGCAAACCCAATATATAAATTTTTGCAGTAGTACTACTGTAGTATGCAGTCTACAGATTTGGTTACAACAAAAATAAGAATTAGAAAAAAAAAGAAAATACTAAAGGTGTTAGCAGTGATAACTGCTTGCAACATTCATCTATCGCTGGAGACGTGTTAAAACAACAACAACGATGGAGATAATAGCTGGAAGAATAAGGCCGGAGAAAATTACAGAGACAAAAGCAAGTGTGTGAGACATATACAGAATAGTCAGCATTGTAATTACAGCGAATTTCAAGCGAGATCAAGTGACAGCATTCCTCTCAATACTCCGCCACTAGTCCCAGTATTTTCATTAGCAGTATTATATGAATTTCTATCTCAATCATATCTGGAGATTAAATGAACAAAAGTCTTCAATATATCCAACCACTGTTCTTAGTATCTTAGAAGGTTATAAACATTCGAATTTTTACATGAGTAGTATCTGGTGGCCTGCATAGCAGATCAATTGACAATAGTCTACTCAATACTTTAGCACTCTTCATAGTATTCGAACTGATGTATTAAAAATGTTCTCTGAATAGATTCAACTCTTACTTAGATTTCTAATTAATAACATTATTATTATTTTCATTATTATTATTATTATTATTATTATTATTATTATTATTATTATTATTATTATTAATGTCGAGGATCGGGATGAGAATTTGTGGAACAAGCCACTGCAACAAGTTCCTGCCCCGGCCCTCGGGGACCGGCCATGTTCTCTAATTAGAATTAGTTGGTACGCTGTAGTACACGCCTGTCTACAAGTGTTATTTTATAGAGCTGACAAGATTACTTGCGGCGAGGAAAACCAGCGACACCCGTTACACACAGACACACACACACAGACACACACACACACGCGCGTGCGCGCGCACACACACACAGAAAGAGAGAGACTCACCCGCAAATATCTTCATGCATGTAAATATAATCACACATACATGCTTATGTATACACATATACACCCCCCCACATACAAATACATGAACATATACATTTACATGTATACACTCACATGCATATACGTATACACGCATAAAAACATCCATATGAAGGCACACATGTATGTGTAAACACACAAGCACGCATATTCAGGCGTATGCATACGAATAAAACATACATGCATATGAAATTTCAAAAATACAGATGTACACACTCATACACACATGCAACTGTTCATAAGCAGACGCATATATACATACTAATACTCTTATACATCAATGCGCATGAGCACAACGCATACACATATATGCACATGAGCAGATACACATACACATATGGAAATATTCACACAGACATACACACATGCACAGACGAGCGTGGATCAATAAGTCCGTAGGCTGACACGTTGTTATGAGCTGATTTTTTTTATTTGAAATTTATACAGTATCATGTTTGATCTGATGTGAACGATATTCCCCACTAAATTATGTGCATTGGCAAAGAAGGAGATTATGTTGAAAAATAAATATTTTCTGTGTAATTTATACGCTTTTTTCATAATTAGGTTACGGATGTACTTAGGTATGCACGCTCATCGACGTATGAGGCGTAAGCACATATTTACGCACACATGCACTTATCTGCACACATTGTACAAACACAGGAGTATATTTTATGGCACACAACAAAAACATAATGACGGAGTACAACGTTATACATACATTTATATGTGGCCTCACGAGGATGCATGGTGGAGTAATGGAGTCGAGTAATGGAGTCGAGTAATGGAGTCGAGTAATGGATAGCGGTTCGGATTGAGGAATCGGAGAGCCGAGTTCGAATTCCAGTCGAATCTGTTATATTCACTTACGTGCTAATACCCTTGGGAAAAGTATGAATCCTCTTCTTCAATAGCAGGACAGACCAGGTTCTGTAGCCTTGGATGGCAACTGGTCTACTACACAAAGAAGTGGCAAACTACTGCGGGAAAAAAATCTGCCTCGTCAGTCATGTATCGAAAGATACATGATCACCTAAGCGTGTATCACGCATAGCACATAACTGACTGATGTGGCCACACAGAAGGTTACAGACACTTATATATAAAATCGAATGCATTTGTAAACACACTTTCGTGCGCAAATATACAGACTCACACCAGTCTTAATATACTAGCGTTGTTGATTGTTAAATGGTTTAGTATTGAACTCTAATACGGAAAACCTTAAATGCTAAAATGACTTCTTTTAAGCACTTCGATAGGGTGTTAAAATTTCCACTCTTTTGGTTGCATCACCATCATTTACTCAGATAGCGCTGCTGTGGTCATCCCTTTTCTCCATTTCACAATTGGGGTTTATGATGATATTCAAGGCACAAGAGGACAATGTCTTGGCGGTTTCTTTTGCACCGGAAATTTTGAAGTTACCTCGTCCTGCCTCTCATAATTAAAGAGGCATGACTTCAGGTGGTTTGAATTCGGGGTTTTCCTTTTCCTAGATTGGTTGTTAAGTCTATAGGGTCCAGTCTGTCTTGTTATTTACCCATAGCTAAGTTTTTGGTTACACTCATCAGTATTGTCATTTGAATCTCACAGCATTCTGAATTTGTTGACGCTTATTTAAAAAAAAGGACCAACAAGAAGCTGGATTTCAATTTTTCCTGGTTCAACGTGAGAATCACAAAAATGAGACTGATTAATTTAAATAAATAAGGGTTAGAGAAAAAAGTAACAAAATAAAGCGAGTTGCAATAGCATCTTATGTCTGTGTAGATGTATTAAAACAAAGATGAAGACAATTGTCTGAAGAATAAAGCTGGATAATATATAGATTAAAAAACGACAGAGGTGAAGACAAGGGTTTGAAAAATATACAGAACAGCTGCCAGAATAATTATGGAAAATTTTATTAAAAAAAAAAAAATTCACTTTACGCAAGTAATTGGTTTGACGCCATTAAAACATAAACGTAAAAACTAGTTTGTGTCTATTCCAGTGATACACATTATGAAATCGTCGTGTAAACATTTTAGAATTAGTACAAATAGTTGAGTTAGCATCCATTGGTACGAGTTTTTGTGAAAAAAGATTAGATTAACTCAAGAGTTGGAAAAATGATAAAAGTTCATAGAATCCTTATTCGGCAAAAGTATCTTTAATGTAATGAAAAAAGGAAAAATGGCAGAAAGCTGGTGGCAGACCCCCCCCCCCCGCCCCGCTTTGAAGGCATACAAATGTTGAAGATCCATTCCTTAGCCTCGCATCTTGATTTCCCCCATAAGTGTTGTGCTGTGAGTGACGAGCACAGTAAAAGATTTGAAAACATTGCAGCAATGGAGAAAATGTTTCAGGGCAGGTGGAGTCCATCAATGTTGGCTAATTTTTCCTAGCCCGTGACCACAGATGATCCTTCTGGAGTTTACAAAAGACAAAGAAGTGATATGTAGTTGCTGAATAACCGCGCATGTATATCATTCTGAAAATAGTTTTTCGGTTGTATTTTATTTAATAAACATATATATAGCCATCTTGATGTGCTTGGGTATAAGCTCTGGTAGCTTACACAGGAAAGAACATCAAAGCTGATTTTGTAAAGCAACATTGCTTTTACTTGGAGACATCCATTGTACTCTTGAGTTTGACATATCTGACTAAATATCTCTAAATCTAGAGTCAATTAGCTAATTTGAAGGTCATGTTTGAATTCACTATGCCAAAATACATCAGAATTGGAACATTTCATTTTTGAAGAAGTCAACTTGTGAAATGTTGTTGACCAGTGATATTGAGTCAATTGCTTTGTCTACTGCTAGTAAAAATGGTTCACTGTGCCGTGCCAGAATTTTTTCTTGACAGAAACCACGTTACACCTTTATAAATCTATCATTCGCCCATGCATTGAATACTGCTGCCATATCTGGTCTGCTGTATATTTTGCGATGCTTGAAAAAATACGAAGAAGGATCTATAATGTAATCGATTCTGACCTGGCATCTCGACTTCATATTCTCACCGACGTGACATGGTTTCTCTCTTGTTTGTATGCCTTCAGGGGTTCTGGCACCAGTTTTCTGTCATTTTTTTTCCCTTTTTCATTACCCTAAAGTTTCGTTGCTAACGACTTGAAAACTCTATTCTAACAGTTTCTTTTCTCGCATTTCTCACCTTCCTTGCTTTTTTGCCATCTACAATATTTAAAAATTTAAATGCAACATCAGTCGCCATCTTCTGCACTCCTGAAACCTTTTCTCCTCACGTCTGCTCACTAAATCCTTTTCATTTCACTTTCACTCCATGTACCCCATCCCCTGCGCCCTAGTAGCATTATCGCCTTATTTGGGGTGAAATGAAAAAAAAATGTTGGAATCGCTATCTAGATGTTACGAAATAAATGACCGGCTGATAATGTCAGATCTGAAGAATATAGAAGAATTTTCCAAACCAGTTCTATAATTATTTGCGAGGTCTCATCTGCGAAAGTAGAACAACGGTTGACATGAAGCAATATTCAAAGTCCTCACCTTTGCCCAGGAAAAAAAACAAACAATGTTTTCTTTCCCAATATATTATTCAAACGAATTGATTGCGAAAGAAAGCGTTGAACAGTATGTGTCCATGTTCAAGTAATTCGTAATAATGATTTCCTTTCAAAACTTTTTTATTGTCGAAGTTTTTTCCGTACCGTGTCCTTTCAGGACATTGGTGATCATGTTTCTGTGCATCCTTTTATCATTTGTAGCACTAAACAGTATTTGATCATTTACTATCCCTCACTATTCCTGTTCTGTCATTTATTTACACAAACTCATTAGGTATATTACTCTCTCTTTCACTCCGCCCCTATTGCCTTCCATATCTCCTATGAGTGTCAAAATTACATAATGTGTCCCAGAAATTTCAACTGTCTCTTTCTGATTTTAAGCAAAGTTGTCTCTTTCATCCACATTTCCTTTAAAACTTCCTCGTTGCACACATGTTCCGTCCATGTTATTTTTGTAGAACTACATCTGATAGAATATGATATATAATTTCTATATATCACACTAAACGTAAGTATTTAAATAAAAAATGAGGTGTTCAGTCTGAAGAAGCCCTCTTGAAGGATGAAACGCGTTACATAGGATATTTTCAATTTTTTCATTCAGAACCACACCTCTGTTGTTTAAAGTAACCTCATCACCTGTGAGGAATTGTCCATCATTCAAATATACGAAGTTTAGTACTTTCGTATCAACGAAATTTTCCTGTTTCTTAATATTTTGCTTAGTTTCTGGAAGGCATCGTTCTGTGACGGTGACACCTGGTCCAGGGTCGAAACCTTTGGTTACGGCGCCAACTGTGACGTCGCTCCTCCTGGTCGTTCTTCGCTGTTCCAAGCGTGCCGTTCCAACCCCTTGGTTAGATGATTACCAGCCTCGCCTTTCTCAACCCGCTTCCAACACCTGGTTACTAGGGTAACTGTACTGACCTCCGGTCTGTCTACCCACGTTGTGATTAGATCTTAGACAGACGGGATCAAACAGGGATTGGGGCCGTATGCAAGTTGAGTCCGACGACGGGGCAAAACACAAGTAAAAGAAAAAAACTCACGAGACAAAAAAATTACTGATAAAAAAGGGTAACAACCTTTTATATCTAATGTTCGTTACATAAAAATTATTCTTACTTCCCGACCCGCTTTGTGGACTGTGGCAACAAGCTCCTATCATACAACTTAAAGACTTCGAATTGTCTACTCTTCAGAATTGTGTATGTCGGAGTGTGGTCTAGTTCGACACTGGGGCTAATCTCTCCCAGTCGTTCACAGCTGATTCTTCTCTTCGGCTTGAGTTGGACGTATTTCTTCACTTCGATTTGGTTTGGTCGAATTTCTGTTCTTGGGCTTGGTTTGATTTCAACTTCTTCTTCTTCCGTCCTGCAACTCTTTTCTGTCGACTGAGGTTGAACTGATTTGCTTGTTTGGCCTGCAACTTTACTGCCTGTCTGGCCTGCAACTCTTCTCTCTGCCGTCTGAGGTGATCTGAGCTCTCTGTCGTCTGAGGTGATCTGAGCTCTCTGTCGTCTGAGGTGGTCTGAGCTCTCTGTCGTCCGAGGTGATCTCTTCTCGCTGCCGTCCGGGGCTGAACTACTCTCTCTGTCGTCCGAGGTGATCTCTTCTCGCTGCCGTCCGGGGCTGAACTACTCTCTCTGTCGTCCGAGGTGATCTCTTCTCGCTGCCGTCCGGAGCTGAACTGATTTTTGTCGATTGGGGTTCTGCTTTTATTGACGCCGCAACAAACTGGGGTGGGTCTGTCGGCGTCAGGGTTTTCTCGATAATTCCAAAAGTCGCACTACTTCTGATTTCCCATTATCGCTCTTATTTTCACCCCTACTTTCTCACAGTGCCTCTGATGGGGAGGCGCATACCCATCTCTCCCGGTCTCTCGTATGTCAGGTGACCGTTTTCGACCAATGGGTCTTGATCGAGCGTCCTTTCTCCTCTTCTCGCATATCACGTGACTTTCGGCCAATGAGATTCTGGTTGGGCGTGTGACGTCTCCAATCGGGCGTGGCTTATCCCGGCTTTTGTTCTGGGAAATAGACACCTTGCTAAAAAAACAAAATCTAATTTGGCCTTTTTCGCACGTGCGAAAAATGACAATATCGGCCTTTCTCACCTTCCTGGTCTTTGTCAAAACAGCCTGCCGCTAATTAGATGTGACTTCAGGAAGAATATTGGCGCTATCTGTGAGCCAAGACAATCGTTTTTCACCTCTTTGTTTTGTGCTCAGACCTGATGGTCAAAAATCTTAATTATCTGAATTGAAAATGTCTTCACTTCATCATCGTGGGAGTTCTGATTTTTAACGGGTCAGAATCTGTATACAAGTCCAGCGGTCACCTCCTCATCCCAAAAGACACCCTTCCCCGATTAATATTTCGTTTCCATTGTTCTAAAAAATCCCATTTCTCCAAATTGATAATGAGTCTTCTACACAAAAGTAGGCCAGATGCTTCGACCGACATTTTTATCAATCGCCTATATGTTCATACACTTTTACCAAGCCTGTTTTCTTTCTTTCTTTTTAATTCTATTCTCCCAAATAACAATTCCCATTGTCTTTTTAAAATTCGGTCAGGCACGTTGGCCTAGATACCTTTTTTTTTTTTTTTGACACCTGTTTTCGCTAATGACCGGCCTTTTTGCATTACTCATTCTCTTTCTCCCTTTTCCTCTCTTTCTTTTTCTTTTCCCCTTCTTTTCTTTCTTCCCTTAGGATCGCCTAATACAATTAGAGAATTATTCTCAAAACTCAATTATTCTTCGTCTAAAAAACTAACAACTGGTTAATAAACCGAATAAAAAAATTAAATCATATTTCTATGAATATTTCTTTTTTCTAATAATGCAAGGTGCCACAGTTCGCTATTCCAATGCGTCTTCGGATTTCGGTGTCACATTGTTGAAGTTAAGAAACTGAAATTGATGATAACGAATAAACAACTTTAAACGATACTTATTGTGTTATGGTTTAACACAAACGATGAAACGACAGTTCTGCAACAAATATCAAGGATGTAGGTACCCGACAATCTGGAAATAACTCAAACAACAGAAGAGTAAACTATACCGGCAGCATTTGTGTACAAATCGGCAGACCACACATATATATATATATATATATATATATATATATATATATATATATATATATATATAGAATATATTATATATATATTATATAACATATAATATATTATATTCTATATATTATATAATATATAATAATATTATAATAATAATTATATTATATAATATATAATATATTATATTCTATATATATAGAACTTGGAAAAGAACATTACATTTACATATACATATGCGTATATATATATATATATATATATATATATATATATATATATATATATATATATATATGTGTGTGTGTGTGTGTGTGTGAATGTATGTGTGTGTGTGCGTGTGTGTTTCTCTCCGGATCTATCTTACATATCTATAAGTCTACCATTCCCCAGGCTTAGAATATTGCTGCCGTACATGGTCTGTTGCTCCTGCTATATATCTGTAGCTCCTTGATAACATCTAAAGAACAACCAGCAATATAATTGGTTCTCGTCAGTCACTTTTTCAATGGCTGTAAGCTTGCCTCCCTGTGCCTTTTCTATAAATACTTCCATGGTAATTGTTTGAATGAGCCCCACGCGATGGTGGCTAGACTCTTTGAATTTAAGCGCAGTACTTGATTGGCGACTGGGTCTCATCAATTTAATATATTTGGCTAGATGTAACCGTAACTTCTATGCTAACGGGCTCTTTTCTCGCACTTCTCACCCGTGGAATTCTCTTCAGGCTCCATGCTTTCCAGCCAACTTTAATCTCTCAAAATTTAAATGCAATGTCAATGACCTCCGGATTTTTTTTCTTCTCTTTCCTTAGTAATGATTCTGTTTCTCTTCCATAGCCAGTAACCCCTTGTGTCACAGTTGGTTTACTGCATTGCATGGGGTGAACTCGCTCGATTATATATATATATATATATATATATATATATATATATATATATATATACTAGCAGCATGGCCCGGCGTTGCCCGTGCTTGATTCAAAAATCGTACGACTCAAACGGCAATATTTTTGCCCTTCTTGCCTTTAAAGGAGTGCCCTTTGCCGTGCTGATGTTGCTACGTGCCTTATTTCTTGCCTATCTCACACTGCGAATTTTTTCTAAGCTCTATACTAAACATTAAATCCGTTACGAAAAAAGAACTAAACAAAATGAACACAAAACGATCAGCTTTAAAAAAGGACTCGTAACTGGAAAAACTGAATGAAAAAATGAATGTTAACAACAAATACTTTTTCACACCCAACCCAGTTCTGCGGAATCAGAATCAACGTTGAGTTTGAGCAAGCGAATGAGCCAATTGGAGTAAAGTGCCATGCAGATTTAAATTTTTGCCACTTGTGACGAATGCAGCTATCGATTTTTTTTTCATGCTACCATGCTAGTTAACATTTGTGTCAGTCAGCTGTTGGCTCTCACGCTGGCCAATAGAATCTTCCTGCCTATTCGTGACAGCCAGCTATAGGCTCTCACTCTGGCCAATAGAAAATGGCAGCAAACTACATGAAAACTACCGTAGAAGCATGAAAAAAATCGATTATTTTCACTATCGATGGGAGTTGGGAAATGCAAAGTCGGTCTTGGCCTTTTCGCTAACTTGGAGCATGTGCATGTAAACTTTGGTACAAATCCGTCGAAAATTGCGGCCGTGCATTCGTTACACACACACACACACAGACACACACACAGACACACACACAAACACACACACACACACACACACACATATATATATATATATATATTAGCAAGGAATAAGCGTACGTAATGTAAAAAGTATAAATTTAATAGCTAAAAAAATGTTGTTGTTTTTTTTAGCTATTAAATTTACACCGATATATCTTTTAAATTACGCTTATTCCTTGCTAATATTAAGTTCTGTACAACAAAAAACTTGTTTAAATACACACACACATACACACACACACACACACACACACACACACACACACATATATATATATATATATATATATATATATATATAAGCGTGTGTGTGTTGAAAATAGGATATAGAATCCCGATAAAGGTTTTAAGAAATTTGACAAATGGAAAACGTTTCATTGAAACTAAATTTGATTACGGGTTTCGCCTTTCTAGGTTTCATCAAATTAAATTTCTTTCTTTCGTTTCGGATCTGATGAAGTCTAGAAACGCGAAACAATTCTAGTTTCAATGAAACGATTTCTATTTGTCAAATATCTATCTATCTATCTATCTATCTATCTATCTATCTATCTATCTATCTATTTCAGTCTGTTCGTATGTATCTATCTGTTTACCTCAGTTTCGTATCTATCTATCTATCTATCTATCTATCTATCTATCTATCTATCTATCTATCTATCTATCTGTGTATTCGTATCTATCTATCTATTTATTTGGTTAGTATATTCATTTTCTTATGTATACAGAAATGCGTAATTTTACATACATATGCACACACACGTGTGAGCGCGCACACACAGATATGATCAGAAGCTTGCGTTCAAGCATGAAACAGACAATCACCACTCAGCGTTGGCACCAGCCTCATTGTCCACTTTATCTATCTATCTATCTATCTATCTATCTATCTATCTATCTATGCGTATGGTCAGACTTGTCTTGAATAAATATTAAGGAAGTGGTTACCGGACGTGTTGGAAATAATTGAAGCAGAAAAGCAAAAGATAAGAACGACTCCACGCACGAAAGATGTTTTTTATTCGTTCATTATGATTATCACTTTTGTTGTTTCTTTCTTTGTTTAGTGCTGAATAACAGTCGTCGTCGCACTCATAAGAAATGTGATTATGCTTACGTTACTTCTTATTTCTTCATAAAATGTAAACTTAGAAGTTTTTCAATTTGCATGTTATTATGTATGTCCCGACCTCTGACAAAGAACTCTGAACAGCAACAAGGGACACTGCAGAGGCTAGTATATATATATATGCAAAAGAAAAATTGGGCAAATTAGATGAAATAAACAATTTCAAGAACTCTCACTTTCTCTCTCTCTCCCTCATACACACACACACGCGGGCACACAAACGCACACACGTACGCGCACACACACATATATGTTCAAGCATGTTTGGTTGAATAATCTGTAAATTATGTCTATTTTTATTGTGATGCTCTCAAATTCTCTTCTCGACTTCTTAATGCTGATGTTAGATTCATTAAGGAAGGCTTAGTATTTCTTTCTCGTTTCTTTTATTTTTATTTTCCCAAGTACTTTCAATCTCATACGAGATCATTTTCAGCTAAGACAAAAATTAATGTAACTGATTTTTTTTTGTAAACACGCATAAAAGTGATCTTTTATAATAGTTTTAAAATTAACTGTTCTAGTTATAGAGTTTTTTTTTTTGTTTTTGATCTAAGGAAGGTAACTTAATCTGTATGATTGTAATGTTTTATTCAAAAACATTTTCAAAAACATTACGATTATAAACATTTTAATAAATTGTTTCTATATTCATAACTAACAACTAACCTTATTTAGTGTCAGTTGTTTGCCCCTTATATAGAGGGCTTCGAGAATTTGAAGTTTTTTTTGTTTTTTTATTATTTTACACACTATTATACACTTTATTTTTATGTCGGCAAGGTTTGAGTTTATTCATCGCTGATTTACTGACAATGAGTGATATTATGTATTCAGTGTAAATTCAGTGTCATTGACTTGCCTACAGCAAAGGCATTGAATATAAATAAGAAAAGGATTACCAGTTGTTAGGATTTGATGCAAACACCTGGGAAAATTGACCGACATGTCTCACACATTCTTTTTCTCTTTTATATATATATATATATATATATATATATATAAAAAAGAAAAACAAAACCCGTTAGTGCAACCAACCGACAACTTGCCGAAACCCAAAACTCTTATCCAGATAAAGTCTTGAATAAAACCGAAAATACTGCAAATAATAAAAAAGGCCTAAATGCAAATTTATTTACTCAGTAAAGTGCTCGAAGTCCAATTTGCCTCGACCGAGCAAAACAAAACACTTAACAACGTTAACTTCTTATGAAAAGATGGTTCTAGACGTAACTCGAGTTTTACGCTTGCGATCTTTGAACGACTTGAACGGAAATGAAAAAAAGGAGGGGTGGATATTTTATAACTCGTGAATGGTCCTAAATCATTACGAGAAAAATTTTTGCATTAGAAATAATTTCATTAGAAACCCTTACATAGGGTAAGAAAAAATATTTCACTTTTAAAATTTCATGCAATCTACAAGAGAGGATTTATTTTTTTCAATAAACAGGCGTTTTCTCATGGATAAAATTTGAAAAAGAGATAAAATTTAAGCAAAGTTAAAGTCTGTATAACTTTCATTTAGCCCGATGAATCTTTATAAGCGTCTCGTATGTGTAATTTTTTTTTAAAACTGACAACAATTTTACTTTTATTTATAAAGAGGTGTTGTAAAATAAAATCCTCACATTTGGTTTGAGAAAGTCCATCTCAGTCTTTACTCATCGACTAATATATATATATATATATATATATATATATATATATATATATATTAATAATATCAGTGGTCAATGTGTGTATATATATATATATATATATATAGTAGCGAGCATAAAGATCAGAATGATGTTAAGAAATAGTCTAAATGTGAAATAACTTTTTATTTTAAAACTTTTATAGAACAATTTATGAAGGAAAAATAAGGATAGAAAGGTAAATTCTATAATTCCAAAATATAAAGATCAAGAAACTTATTTTGATAAAGTTATAAGAATAGTTATATAACATTCGAAAAAAATAGATGATCAAAAACATCAGAACGATTAAATAAATCCATAAAATTTAATAATTATTTTGTATTATTGAAAACTCGGTCATGTGAAGCCAAGAAACCACCTGGCAGGCTTAGGGAAACTACTGCAAGGGAAGACAGATGGATTGGTAATGAATCAAAAAATGGATCGATTTGCGACAGCAACCGCTATCTCTAAAAGAGCTAATGATAACTTTGGCATTAAAATGTCAAGGCACACTATTTCCCGAAGACTTAATGAAATAAATCTGAACAGTTGAGTAGCCTCTACGAAGCCTTACATTTCTAAAAAGAATCAAATGAACCGATTGAAATTTGCCACAGAACACGTCATATGGACAGAAGAACGATGGAATTGTGTTCATTTGAGTCAAAGTTTAACCTGTTAGGTTTGTGAAGGGAGAAGGTTCGTTCGGCGCAGTCCTAAGGAACGATATTTGCTTCAGTGCACTAAAAGCAGCGTTAAATTTGGAGGAGGAAGTGTGATGGTGTTTGGCCTCATTTCAGATGCTGGTACGGGACCTCTTGTTAGGCTACACGGTAAAATTAACGCAACTGTATACAAAGAGATATTGAAGAAACATTTTGTACTTAATTTGAGAACTGCAAATAATCAATCAGCTGTATTGATGCAAGATAACGCATCATGTCACACAGCGAAGTCTGTTAAGACATTTCTTTCTTAAAAGGATGTTACTGTTATGGAGTGGCCTGCTCAAAGCCCAGACATGAAACCTATTGAGAATGTTTGGAAGTAACTAAATGAAAGAGCTAAGGAAAAGAATCCAACAAACGTCGGAGAACTATGGACTAATTTGAAAGGAGAATGGAAGAAAATATCCGTTAATGAATGCAAGACATTAATTCGCTCATGTAGCAAAAGATGTCAAGCTGTTATTGAAGGGTAAAGGTCTATACATCAAGTACTAATGAATTATGAATGCTATTTTCATTTGGATATGTTGTATCCATTATAATAGTATGCTATTGTTAATCGTTCTGATGTTTTTGATCTTGTATTTCTTCGAATGTTATATGATTATTCTTATAACTTTATCAAAATAAGTTTATTGATCTTTATATTTTGGAATTATATAATTTACCTTTATATCCTTATTTTTCCTTCATAAATTGTTCTATGAAGCTTTAAAATAAAAAAGTTATTTCACATTAAGACATTTTCTTAACATCGTTCTGACCTTTATGCTCGCTACTGGATATATATATATATATATATATATATATATATATATATATATATATATATATATATGCATAAATTTTCAAGAAGACAGAATTCAAGTAGAACTCAATGTCCAGGACAGAGTAAAATATTTTCCGATTTCTTTTTTGAATTTGTATGTCTGATGAATTGAATCGTGATTATGATTCCAATGTTATAAAATTATAACCATGCTATATTAGCGTTATAGCCATTATATATATATATATATATATATATATATATATATATATATATATATATATATATATATATATATATATATAATGCAAACACTAACTAATATATATTTATATGCCTGTTAGTGTGTGCATATATATATATATATATATATATATATATATATATATATATATATATGCACGCACTAACATATGTATCCATGCCTGTTAGTGAGTGCATATATATATATATATATATATATATATATATATATGCGTGTATGAATGTGTTAATATAATACATGAAATGAATATCTTTAATTCAACAGTTTGTCTTACATAGATTTGCATACGGAATAATCTTGTCAAGGAAAACAATTTTCAAAAGTGTCTGAAAACAAAAATGGTCGTATTGAAGCATTCTAACTACTCACATATTAGATTTCAACATGTGTAGTGCAAATGGACGATATTTGAATATGATTAGCACCCACAGGACATAAATGATGATACTGCTATATGGCTACAAATTATACCTGCTGCATTTGTATACAAGTGGGCAGACCTTGATACGTGCACACAAACCCTCACCCCCCTATATATATATATATATATATATATATATATATATATATATATATATATATTTCTTTTCATATTAATACGGTCGTGAGAAATTTTACACTTCACCGCCACACACGTATATATATATATATATATATTATTATTATTATTTATAATTTATTTTGTTTCAACGTTATTTTATATGGATACTCATATACCAGTAGAAGCTCTGTTTTTTTTTTTATTAAACAGTATTTTTTATCCAACCACATCTACTGGCCTGAATATTCGAGAAATCTTGCAAGAAAAATACGCGTCCTCCAACAGGAGTTATATAGAAAAATATAACTCCTGTTATACAAACTTATTGATCAAACGTTTGGGGGCTACAAACTTATTGATCTAACATCATATAAAAATAAAAAAACGAGTTTTTTTTTTTTGTTGGTATGAGTATATATATACCTGTTTTGTCCTTTAAATAAGAGAAAATTATTATACAAGATTAACAAAAAAGTGAAACATGATTCTTTTATATATATATATATATATATATATATATATATATATATATATATATATATATATATATATATGTACTAAAACGAGGATTGGATAGAAAAGGTACCTAATATTTAATATAGTGATATTTATTTATAATATATGAATTTTTAATAAAAACGTTTTAAAACTTTGTTTCCTTACAATTGGATTTTCAGTGTTTTTTCTTAGAAAAATAATTTATTTTCCTTTTGAATTTTTTTTTTTTTACTTTAACCGGTTTCCCTTAGCTTTTCAAATATATATATATATATATATATATATATATATATATATATATATATATATATATATATTATTGTTATGGTCCAGGTTAGGACCAAAAAGAACAACAGGAACACAAGAGTAAAAAATAACGAAGGTATATTACACGAAATAATAATACAAGATGTGGAAGGTGTTAGTATGACTGTCAGTCTGGTTTGGAGGAACTGCTATCGGCTCGACTCGATTCGTCCCTCTCTCTTGAGAGGCGTAGAATACATAGTGTTAGGAAGAGTTCATTCTGTAGTTACAGGTAAGGACCCATGTCATATATATATATATATATATATATATATATATATATATATATATATATATATATATATATATATGCAATAGTAAGCAAATTCTATAAAATGACAACAAATGGAAGAATCTTTCAAGCACATCGTAAATGAAAAGCAATACAGAAAATAGCCACTGCAGAGTCGAGATATTGTTATAAAAGGATGTATGCAAAACTGGATTCAGTCATGTAAACGAATGGTATTGGAAGAAATTCAATGGAGCCATAGAAAATAAAAACGAATGAATAACCCCAGGAATGTTGACGTCCCGATAGTCGCAAACAAGATAAAAAAAAAAGCTCGCAACAAATCCTAAACATGGCCCTACCAGCAGACCACAGTGAAGACTAAAGACAATTAAAAATGGATCTCGTTCGGAATGGGGAAATATAGAATAGTGACCATAACAATCCACACACTGGGAATCGTTCCCACAAACCTAGATTCAGGATTGGAGGAACCAGAAATTGGTTTTGCAGGGATTTAGCGAGTTCAAGGAGAAAAACGTTGGCGCTTTGAAGTGACTTTTGTCATTGTCTTTCGCGGCAAACTTTGCAGGAAGCATGCAAATACATGATAATAATAATATTGGAAGCTTTGGAAAAGTCACCAAGACTTGCAAAATGTTTGGAAAATCAAAACTCTGCAGAATAATTTAAACTATTCCGAAAACAATATTGCTGAAATCAGCAAAAACAATTTGCTGTCACATGGTCTCTTTCAAAAGCCACCAGATATGATGCAAAAATTAAATAATCGATACTATTATTCGGCTTTTTTTTCTACCTAGGATCAGAGTGTGGTATCTTTCCAATTCCAGGAACTTCTGACCTGAAATCAATTACGTTTTATGATTAAGAAACCTAAATAATAATCTGTCTATATTTCTGAGATATTGTAACTAGTTACCCTTTTTACATCATTTGAACCGAACCCTTTATTTAGTCCACTTGTGTAGATTGTCCTATTTCCATGTGCCATAACTTTTTTGGATATCCCAGTTTCAGTTAATTCCCTTTAGTAATTCAACTCTCCAAGTGTTTCTTCCCTCTACTGTGGCAAGGTATTGAACTCATAACTCTTTGGGTTAAGTCACTTATTGGATCAATCAACAAAGTTTTTATAAAGTGTTCGATTCAAAATACCAACGTATATCACCTAAAAAAAGACCGCAGCGTACAAACGACAAAACGTCGGTAATATGACAATGAAGATGAGGATAATAGTCCGAACGATGTAAATCGTTACATAATAATATTAAGCAGGAAGAAATTGAGAAAATAGAGGGAAAAGAGAGAAAAGGAGGAGGAGGAGGCAAGAAGAAAGTGTAAGATGAAACAATTCTAAGGAGAAACAAAAAAAGAAACAGGTGAAAAGAAATTATATATTAGAGACAAATAATATCCGTTTTTGTTAATCAACTTTATTCTTAAAAAATAAAACACAATTTTCTTTTAACCAATTATATATTCACCATTATTTGCAATGATTTCTTCCCACTTAGCAGTAAAATTGGTGGCTTTTCAGTAAAATTCCACATGTTTTGACGCAAGAAAGAAAACTAGAATCTGGTTTTCATGAGAGAAAATTTACTCTATCAAATTACTCCATTTGCGACGATCGCAAAAGGTAATGATCGTTTGGTACACAGTCAGGGGAATATGGCCGGTCAGGTAGAACAGACAAATCATGCTTCGAAATTTAAAAAAAATACTTCTCACCAAAACCGAAGAATATAAGTGTACTCGAAATTTATTCTTAACTTCCACATATGATTCGTAGTTAGGATGATCCATTCACCCTTACAATTGGTTCCCGAAAGTGAGAAAAAATTATAACTCATCATAATATTTTATGACTGATTGATTCGTTTTCTACGCCTTATCAAAACATTGCAGGTTATTTAAAACCAGAAAACATATTGTAAGAATATTTTTTTAGTGAGGGGATAATAATGGTTTAGAGATACAAGTCTTACTATTTAACTCATATCTGGGGGAGAAGGTGTGCATTCATACCTTTCCCAAGGTTATTTGAGAGTACGTGAAAATAACCAATCCAACGGGAACTGGAACCCGGCTCTCCGATTAACAATTCTATTAATTATTATTATTATTATTATTATTATTATTATTATTATTATTATCTATCTATCTATCTATCTATCTATCTATCTATCTATCTATCCTTTATTTTTATGAATGAATCTATCTATCTATCTATCTATCTATCTATCTATCTATCTATCTATCCTTTATTTTTATGAATCTATCAATCTTCTATTTCTATCTATCTATCTATCTATCTATCCTTTATTTTTTATGAATCTAATCTATCTATCTATCTATCTATCTATCTATCTATCTATCTATCTATCTATCTATTCTTTATTTCTATCTATTTTTATGAATGAATCTATCTATCTATCTATCTATCTATCTATCTATCTATCTATCTATCCTTTATTTTTATCTATCTGTCATATTTACCTATCTATCTATCTCTATCTTTTCTTTATTTCTATGTCTCAGTTTTATCTAATCTATATTTTCTATCTTTATCTGTCATATTTACTATGTCTGTTTCAACTCAGTTTTGCCTATCTTCGCAATTTATACTCTCTCTCTCTCTCTTTATTAATCTCAGTATATTTTTACTTGTCTCAACAATTTCATTGTCTTTCTTTTTTTCGTCTATTTCCTTTTTTCTCTCTCTAAGTTGACTTATTTTTCTTATTCATTTTCTTTTAGTCATTTTCTGTATTCCTCACACCAGACTCAAAATTTCGATGTCTCTTTCTCCTGATTCTTTTCCAGTTCATTTTACATTTTTGTTGTCTTTTACCGAGTTCTCTCTCTCTCTCTCTCTCTCTCTCTCTCTCTCTCTCACACACACACACACCTTTTCGTATCTTCCTCAAACTTACAACTACTCCCCCAATTAGCCTTTCTCTTTTAAAATCTGTTTTTCTTCTCTTTCTCTCTGGAGTCCTTTCTCATTGTTTCTCTTTCTGTCTCTCAGGTCTCTCTCTCTCTTTTCCTATCTCTCCCCCTCTCTCCACCCAACCATCAAATTCTACAACCAACCATTTCCCGACCCTGTTTCTGTTTTACTGTTCTTCCCCACCGACTTCTCGACAACAATGATTAACGCGTGCGGCCACGCGTGCATCAAATTAGAAAAAGTCTGCATTCTTCAGGCCGAAAGGCACGACCATTTCGGCATTGACCATTCGGACGCGACCGAATGCGAAATTAACGCACAAATACGCTCCGCTGATTGTGCAGAGACACTACCGCTTTTAGGCCTTAAGACACAAACGAAGCAATTATTCCTGCACTGTGCGGAAAATTGCTAAAAGTCGGGCTTCATAGCTCCGATAGCGACCAAGTACACCGAAAGAAAACGGCAGCTTTGGGAAAACTAATTCCATCACATCCCCCACCCTAGGCATACACATACACATACACGCACACATGCAAGCTCCTACTAAAAAAAGAGTTTAAAATTTGAACAGTACGCGAATAGAATAAAATATATACTGAATTGATATTGGTGGAAACGCTTGAAATTTGTAAATAAATAATATTAAATAGTTAACCTTCCACATTTTCAAAGTAGCAATTCCTAAATATTTATATTTAACTCTATATCTATCTATCTATCTATCTATCTATCTATCTATCTATCTATCTATATATATATATATATGTAAAGAATTGATGGATTTATTTTTAATTCGATATTTCTATTATTTCAAACGTTATCATAGTGGATACTCATATCTGAAACAGACACCAACGCACACACATACACACCCACAAACACACACACACGAACACACACACACAAGCACACACACACATAGATATGTGTATATACAGAGTGTATCAAAATACTTTTACAAATCTTGGGGGCGGGTTCCTTACTCAAAAACAAGGACAAAATTCTATATAAACATATGTCGGTAAAACCTTTTTGCGTCATTAAATTTAAAGAAAGTTTACGGTAGATGGCGCCGTGTTGCCATATAGACTAGGTTACATTTGTCATTCGTGTACATTTGTGGCTAGTCTGTATTCAAAGTTTTAACGCGTGTAGTATTGAGTGTTCCGTTTAACAATGGTAGGATATTCATATCGTGAGCAGACAGATATGATTTTTACATATGACCGCGGGAATTGTAATGGAGGCGTAGCTGCACGGCTGTATCAGATTGTGTTTCCAGTTCGAAGGCAGTCGAGTCATCCAACCATTGATGCAGACAGGATCCGTGGCAACACAAACTATGGATCGAGGAAATCTTTCGTACGCCTGACCACGAAGAACACATTCTACGGGATGTCGGGGACGATCCAGGTATCAGACAGCGTCAAGTGGCCCTAGTATGTCGTACATCTCGTAATACCACGTGGAGAGTACTTCAAGAGCAGTTCCTGTATACGTATCATTTGCAACGAATGCAGGGCCTTTCGCCCTCTGATCGCTCACTACAGGAGAACCTTTGTTTATGGTTTATAGCACAAACTGTCGATCCGTTGTTTGCCTCTTGAGTCTTGTTTACGGATGAGGTAACATGTAGAAGAAATGGAATAACAAATTTACACTAACCAACTTTTGTGGGCTGATCGGAATCCCCATGGTACAATACAAACGAGTCACAAGCATCATTTTACGATTAATGTGTGTGCTGGAATTGTAGGTGACTGTCTACATGCTCTCCCAGCACATCTTACTGGAGCTGTCTACAGGGATTTTATTTCGAACACAATTCCAGACCTGCTATAGGATGTACCTTTGGTAATACGAAGACTCATGTGGTTCATGCTTGATGGGGCTCCAGCATATTTTAATCAAATTGTTCGCGATGCACTGGTTGACATCAACCATGAAAGATAGGTAGGGGAAAACCGGTTCCATGGTCTGCAATTTCCTCCGATCTCAATTCTTTGGATTGTTATCTGTAGTGCCATCTAAAACAACTGATTTATGTAGCAGACATTAATAATGCAGAGACCTATCATGGTGTTATACCAGAACATTACCGATTCTATTGTAATAGACTCTCCCACACATAATAAGTAGTAGTAGTAGTAGTAGTAGCGGTCGCCAGTTGAGCTCAGTGGAGTTGAGTGAGTCAGTCGATGTCGGACATTGAAGTATCAACCATCACAACTAGATTGCTGCGTCATTAACTCTTATTTCAAGTTCCTAACGTTTTGTACGTCGGACCCTTTTAGGACCGACTTTGCGAAATAAAAGCATCCACTGTGAAAACTATTCTACAACACATGGGAACCTGCGAAACCATTTGACACCGTGTGGGAGTATTTGAAAGGGCCCACAAGCCAATCATCTGACGATTGCATGCGTGTGTAGAAGCAAGTGGAGGACATTTTGAACATTTGTTATGAGTTGGTATGTTGAGGTATAATGATGACCTTTTTGACATATGTTTATATTAACATTTTATCTTGTTTTGGTGTCAGGAATCGCCCCAGAAGTTTGTGAAAGTTTTTTAGGATTATATTTTGGATTGTCTATTTAACAGCGCCTACCGTAAACTTTAAACCTAATAATAACTCAAAAACGAAGGATTTGCAGACATATGTTTATATGGACTTTTGTCCTTGTTTTGGCGTGAGGAACACGCCTCTAAAGTTTGTAAAAAAGTATTTTTGATACACACTATATATATATATATATATATATATATATATATAGAAAAGAGAGAGAGAGAGAGAGAGAGAGAGAGAGAGAGAGGAGATAGGAAGTGCGGTACCACCACAGAAAACGTGATAAAAGGTTTAAAATTAATTTTTTAAAATGAAAAATCTTTCTCGAAACATTTATTTCCGGGCATAGCACATTGTGGCCGTGTTCGTAGTTAATATTATTGTTGTTTTTTTCTTTTTCAAAATGAAAATGCCAAAACTTAATAATATTAACTACGAACACAGCCACATTGTGTTTGGAAAAAAACATCTCTATAACACTAAAAACATAGACAAAACACACACACCTAATTAAATTGAAAAAACAAAATCATCCTTGACAATGGCTAAAAGTATAGCCGAAAGCGCTCGGGATTACAGGACATTTGAACAGATTCTACACATTCCAAAAAAGTAAATAGTTGGTCGAACACAAGAAAAATTAAATAAAAAGCTTAATCGTAGCACCTTATCTGTCGTTTTAATGAAACACACACACACACACACACATATATATATATATATATATATATATATATATATATATATATATATATGTGTGTGTGTGTGTGTGTGTATATATGTATGTGTCTTCGTGTGTGTGTGTGTGTGTGTGAGAGAGATCCCGTGCCGATCAATGAAGAAATTTTGATTTGTTCTTTGCTTCTTATCTTCAAAATAAATCCAACCATCTTATTTTTTTTTCTTGAAAACCATGTTTTACAATTATTGGAAGATATCGGTGGATGAATATTTACTGATGCAAAATCATATTTGTGTAGAATCTCACGGGAAATAACTTTGCTAATCACTGCTTGCAAATCATGCAAGCACTCATTCTAAGATGAACATTTTTGTGCTGAAATGAATTGTAATAAACTCAGGACCGATGATTCAAATGTAATCTCATAGGTTGTGCAATGGTTACTAATCTTTTGTCGTAAAAGTAGCTGTAGAAAATGACAACACAGTACGGTACTCACTGTTTGCTAGCCTTCTCAATATTCAGATAGATACTGAAAAGAGAAGGCTTCCTTACTTAAAAAAAAAATGATTTCCTTTCATACGTGACTGAAATTTATGACATTTATATATTGATTCTGAAAGGTGACATTTCAACGCATGTTTCTGTACGATTCGTGCGTAGGTAGTAAATTTGAAATGTTTTTACGTTAAAAGTGAAAATGGAAGAAAATCAAATGCATTTTCGTCATTTGATGCTGTTTGATTTCCGGAAAGAACGAAAAAACAAACTCCGTACAAACAGCAACAGATGTATTTGACTTTTACAGAAAGTACTTTGCTACAAAAATAGAATTTTTTTTATCTGGAAAACCGAGAAAGTTCCGACGGGTCTGCAGTCGTTGATAAAGCGTATTAAAAGTAGTTCCTGATTAAATTTGAATTTGTATTTAAATATATTTGGAACAAAAATTCTTAGCGTTTTTCAATAAGTTGCGTTTGAACACATAACTGAAATTTATGACATATATACCGAACCTGAAAGGTGACATTTTAACGAGCCTTTCATTTTTTTTTTTGTTTTTTTTAAGCATTTCACCCCCCAGCAAAGCGGGAGTGCCACTAGCACGCAATGGGATTACAGAAAGTGAAAGTAAGAAAAAGAGGGGGTGTTTGAGGAAAGGATAAAGAGAAGGACGGGGATCAAGATCAAGGCATCAGAAGATGTCGATTGACATTACATTTGAATATTTGAAGATTATAGTTATCAGGGAAGCAAGTAAGAGGAAGGGAGTTCCACTGTTGTGAAGTGCGAGAAGAGAAGCTGTTGGAGTAGAAGAGGCGGTTACATTTAACTGTTTCGACAATGAAACGGTGGGGCCGTGATACCAAACTAGTAGCACGCTTAAATTCACGCAGTCGGGGCACCAGTGAAAATAGCTCGTCATATTTGTAGAAAAGACAGAAGGAAGTCACGTCATGTCTGTGAGAAAGTGACTGCAGTCAGGGCCTATCACATTGCATATCCGTTTTTGGATTTTGTCGAGAACCTCGAGATGAACAGCGGGGGTACCAGACCAGATATGGCAACAGTATTCAGTACAAAGACGAATGGTAGATTTGTAGTTTTGATGGATGGACACAGATGAGAAAAACCTTCTGACAGATTGTGAATTTGAAATGTTTTATGTTAAAAATGAAAATGGAGGAAAATGAGATGCAGCTCCGTCATTTGATGCTCTTTTATTCCAGAAAAAAAAGAAATGAAATACACTGCTGTAGAAACAGCAAAAATATATATACCTTTCAGTAAGATGGTGTCATAAATGAAATTGCTGCTCGTAAGTGTTTACCTAGGTTCAGAAGAGGAAATTTTAATCTGGAAAATGGAGAACGTTCTGGAAGGCCTGTAAATCGAAATGCTGGTAAAAAAAGAAATAATCAAGTTCACACAACAGTGCATATCTCAGATATACTCTACATTATCTTATATGAAGGCATTTAAATGCATGACTCGTTAAGATGTTTGCCTCACGATTTCAAGGAAGGAAATTAATCAACCATCTTTTTATGTCCGAATCTCTACTCAACCGCAAAAGAAAAAAAAAAAAAAACAAAGAAAAAAATCACACCCCATCCTTTAAAAAGAAAAATGGATTGTTTACAAAGTGGAAGGAAAATGACCCGGGGGAAAAAGAGTAACCTTTAACCGCTGCAAAAGCCGACCTGTTTTTGAAAAAGCTGGTGCGGTGAATCTAGAAAGATTGACAGGGCAATTCTGTACGCTGAATTCAAACAAGTATTGTTCTCTGTGCGTTGTGGTGTAATGGATGAGAAATCGGAGAGCCGAGTTCGAATTCCAGTCGGGTTCCTTACATTCATTTACGCACAAATACTCATGGGATAGGTATGAAACCATCTCGTCTTGGAGAACCGAGTTCGAATTCCAGTCGGGTTCGTTACAAATACTCCTGGGATATATATAAAGCCATCTCTTCCCCTCCCAGCTATGGATTGAATAGCCCAAGTGTGTATTATATGTGGCACTTAACTGAATGACTGACTGTGCCCCGTTGAACGGATTAAAAGCGCTCGGAATTGGTTAATCGGCAGAGTTCTATCTTCTGTCAGAACTATGTCACACCACACGTCTCTTTGCAAACCTGGTAGAAGTTGGTACTGCTTGACAGAGATGCCATAGAGCCACCATACACATCTGATCTTAATGGAAGATCAGATGAGTATGGAAGCCTGTAAATGCCATTTAAAGCAATTCATGACGCAGAAAGGTACCGGGACCAGGAATCTGTATTAAAGACGGCAAAAGTCTTTCGAATAAAATGGTAGATATGTAATTGAATAAAATCCGCTTAGAAGACGCATCCTTATCTTACAGCCCCTTTTATTTTAGTCATTTGCTCAATTCCAATGGGAGTAGATAGGTTCGCCTATTATTCAATTCTTTTGAACAGGAGTAGATGTTTATTCATAGTTTCCTGTTTGGGTCTTGGTTTTCTGGTTCCTTTTAAAGTCTTTTCATTCTATTTTAATTCCAGCAGCCCCATTGGGTGTTAGTAGCATTACCGCCTTGCTTGGGGTGAATTAAAAAAAATCATATTCTATCCACATGCTGACATTTTGATTCCATCTCTTTTAAATTAGCTCTTTTTTGTGCCATTCTTAAAGCCATTTTTTTTCTTGCTGTCATCTTGCCATATTTTCCATTTTATATGTTTATTGTTTTCTTATTACCGTTCAACTTTTCCGCTATTTCCAATGTTGTCTTCCCATTATTCAATAATTTTATATCTGTGCAGTGCATTTTTACCTTTCTTAAAATAAAAAAAAAATACATTTTGATATTTTAAAATGTTGCTTTCCTCTTTCATTTTTAATGTTAGAATTAATGAAAAAAAATGAGCCAATTTTGATGAAATTTATAAAAATTTTTTAACGATGTATGCAATATAATAAAAGATGTATGACGATCGCTGACAAATTTGATCAATGTTTTCGTGAGAACGACAATGACTCTTGAAAGCCAATAAAAGTACCTTGCAACGCTTATTGCAGATGTGACAAAGGAATTTGTTCTGTCCGGGGCTTGGCCTGTTTTGCAAAAAAACTCTTCAGCTGGTTTGTGGGTTCTCATGTGACAGGTGAGATCGTAGCGGTTTCCCCAGTTTTTCTGACACGCCCCACCTGCCATTTCCAGCCTAGTACCGATCATAATTTATAAAAAGTCTACTAATGAGACTTTTTCTTGTGGCTAACGAGGTCTGCATTGGAGAGACATACTCTGTCACATGTAAATTGTTGGATTGCTAGGTCAATGATTTCCATTTTCCTAGCTGACCAACGCATTGCGTCTCTCTCTCTCTCACCCTCTCTCTCACTCTCTCTCTCTGTGTCTCTCTCTCTCTCTCAAACACAAACGCACACTTATACACATAAATATATTTATAAGTATATGTATAAAGTATTGCATAATGGGCGCTGAAGGTAATAAAAGTGCTCGATGTAAAATAACAGAACTAAAATTTATACTATTAATAATAAATATACAGTCTTTCCTCACCGTTTGGTGCAACTCCGAGTTCTTGTACTCATCAATATACAGGTACTGTTTGAAAATTGATCACTCTAAAATTTAAATTGATCACTCTAAAATTTAAATTGATCACTCTAAAATTTAAATTGATCACTCTAAAATTTAAATTGATCACTCTAAAATTTAAATTGATCACTCTAAAATTTAAATTGATCACTCTAAAATTTAAATATTAATGTTAATGACCTACTCTTAAAGCAGTGAAGCACTCCATTTTTTTAAATTGGATTTTTCATAAAAAATCATGCTATATCATTAATGTGTCTTTTGTTAAATATAATCAACATAACCAACGCCGGTTTTTTTTTTTATTCTTTATGTCACAAGCTATGTTTATTTTCAATTACATGGAGAAATCTTTAACAGTAACATTCGGTGTAAGACTATATTTTTTTTGTTATTATAAATGTCCGGACAAAAAAAAAAAAAAAATCAAAAACAAAAAAAAATTGTTTGTTTTCAAAAGCAATTTTACTGAAAAATATGTCTTCCCGAATATATTTTCTAATTTTCCATAATTTTTCATTGGAACTCTACTAAGAACCAATGGATTCTATTTGGGTTCTGTTCATAACCGTTATCGCTAAAAATAAGTCTTGATTCGCGAGAATAAAGGCAATACCATCTTCTCAGCGATAAATTTAATTGTTTCACATTGTTATAAGAAAATGTGGAGCTATTTTTCAGGGTATAGAAAAGTTATAACTATCCAAATTTTCTTCTCTTATTCTGCACAGGTGTCTACTTCAACCAGTATAGAGAATCCACTAAAATGTATACAGGAAAAAAAAAGTTGTCTATTGTAGTTTTATCAAATTGCGATAACGCTGTTTACTCTAGTGCGATATTTTCTCAGATGGCATTACATTGGCCGTCCTTAGATAAGAAATTGGAAATGCATGTGCAGCAATCCCACTAGACACTTTGGACAACGTTGCCAAAGCAGTGTTTCGCCATACTAATAAATGCCTGGAAGCTAAATGCCACCATTTTGAACCTCTCTTGTGATTGTAGAGTCCAATGGTAACTTGTGCTAATCTCGTGATGTCTGAATAAATTTAGTATTACAATATTTATACAAGTTTTTCCTTCGCTGAAGTGTGTATACATTGTTGGTGGACGTTCTCTCTCTCTCTCTCTCTTCTTTATATATATATATATATATATATATATATATATATATATATATATTAATGCATGTTTCATTAAATAATATAGACAAATTTTGTCTATTTATTTTAAGTAAGTTCCTTTCATATTGTCTGATAAGCTTAATAACATTATCATTGAAAGACGAAAGGAAATCACCATATTGATACATTTTTAAATCCAATCTAAACTTTCGGCTTACATAAGCCTTTATCAAAGATGACAATTACATTTTCAATATATCAAACAACACACGGACGAAACAATAATGAATGAGACGCGGAACAACTATACTTAAATATGAAAACAATAAACAAAAATTAAAAATTCTTGAAGCTATACACATAAAACAGTTAAAACCTAACCTGAACAAAATAAACTATGAAATCTCCACAAATATTCTTAAATGCCTATAATTGATAACAGAACCCATTGGTTTATACCAACGGCTTCCCATACTTAATACTTCTCGTTTTCACTCTCGCGTGGTCATGTGTGACGTTACGAGTTG
The DNA here is from genome assembly GCA_903632075.3 of Acanthosepion pharaonis. Taxonomy (NCBI): domain Eukaryota; kingdom Metazoa; phylum Mollusca; class Cephalopoda; order Sepiida; family Sepiidae; genus Acanthosepion; species Acanthosepion pharaonis. The sequence continues at coordinate 1,808,940 of CAHIKZ030001413.1, read as the reverse complement.
CGACGCGATTTTCGCTTCCGCGTCTCGTATACACGGGTTTTATCGTTGCTTTGAAATTTTTCATGCAACAAAAACAGACTATCACTATTATTAAGCTTATCAGACAATATGAAAGGAACTTACTTAAAATAAACAAACAAAACTTGTCTATATTATTTAATGAAACATGCATTAATGAAAAATTGCTGCCTATATATATATATATATATATATATATATATATATATATATATATATATATATATATACACAGGTGGCGATTGATAAATTGTTATCTAAATTACGCAAAAATAAAAAGATAATGATATTTCATTTTAACATTTTATATTTACCAAAGTGACACAAAAATATCTTGAAATACTAAAAAGTAAATTTATTCAATAAAGTCGCCATTGGCTTCAACCACGGCCACCAGACGACTTTGGATTCTATTGCATTTCTTCTGGACAGTCTCCTTGTTTAAGATGGTGAATGATGCCATAATCCTTGCCTCAGTTCATCTCTGGTGTTACAAGGAGTTTTCTTGAAACCAAAACTATATTTCTTCCGACTTATTTCTGTTGTTCCTTTATTTTTTATCGCAACTCTCATATTATTTAATCCCATAGAATAATTGATGACCATTAAATAATCAGCATTTATCAGAAATAAAGATCAAACTTTCAGCAAGATTTGAACTGGTATCACTTATTCTTAGGATCCTGTCTTACCGTGACATCACCTTGATGATAAGGTTACAACCGCCATAATGAATATAGATTTTTGCGCCCAAATATATTTACTACGCTAAGTACAGATAAGCACAGGAACACCTAATAAAGATCGAACACACAACAGCAGTGATATTAGTGATATGAGTATACTAACCATTACGCCACAATAGACGTCTGAACTGCCGTACTGAATTTACACTGAAGTGCGCAAATATCAATTGCATATCACTGGTAGCAGACTTGGGTAACCAATTCGTTTGTTATTGGTGAGCACGAAACCGGAAGTGGAGAAGAGAGGAACGCAAATGAGGTGAAGATAGAGTTAGGCGGCCGGTTGGGCATGGAGTGGAGATGGAGGTAAAGAGGCTGATTTCAAAAGAAATAAGTGATGACAACAGAGTCAAAAGATGGTGGCGGAGGATGGGGGTATGGAGGATACGATAAAGGCCGTTCGTTAATCTCGAGTCGACAGATCTACGCAAATTAAGGAACACATGAAGACGAAAGTTTGGGTTGTTGCTCAGCTGGTTTTCATCCCGCTCTTCATCATCCCCCCCTCCTTACAATCATGATCAGTATTACGACGAGAAGAATCAATATTATTTATTAAACACGTCTGGGTTGAGGACAGAGCCTTAAGTGTGGGCCACCTTTTCAATATCAAAACTACTACACGAGCAATGGTCGGCAAGATTTGCATATTAACCTTTTACTCCCAAGCGTTATGAGTAATCTGGATATGATTCAAAGTATAAAGCAGGGTTATATGCAAATACCTCGTCATTATATATATATATATATATATATATATATATATATATATACTATTCATAAAATGCAAAGAAGAATCTGCAATGTTATTGGTCCCGACTTGGCATCTAGGCTTCAGTTACCTTCCCACCGCCGTAAAGTAGCTTCCTTGTGCCTTTCTATAAATACTTTCACGGTAATTGTTTTGATGTGCTTTCCTCTTCGGTGCCTAGACTTTAATCGCAACAGTAGCGGAACTACTATCAAACTAATGAAGCTTCAGGGGCCCCTAATTCCAGGTGGGCCCTTGAAGCAACCTTTTTGGGGGAGGACTGAATTTTTCAACAAAATCGGTGTTCTTTCTTAAGTATTTGCTATTAAAATAAGACCATTTTAATGATAGCATCCTAAGACCTCAGCATTTCTCTGTAGTTGGTCAAATTTCAAAAATTTTCTTAGGTGTTTGCAGCGACCGAACCCCTAGTTGCATGGGCCGGTTGAGATCTCCAGAATATTTTCATAACCTACGTTTTGGCGAATCTATTATTACTGGCTTCGAAGGCGCCCACATGCCTGTTCAATTTTCAAGGCCTCAAAAGTGTATGTTCGTCACTGAAGCGTAGTACTCGATTGGCAGCTAGGTCTAATTTTGCAGTTGAAATGGGTAAATGTAACTGTAACTTCCATACTGACAGTTTCTTCTCTCGCACCTCTCGCTTGTGGAACTCTCTTCTGGCTTTTTACCTCTCAGTCAACTTTAATCTTCAAAAATGTATATGCAATGTCAATCGTTATCTTCTGTCTTCTTAATTCTGGTTCTTTTCTTGTTCTCTATCCTTGATAGTCTTTTTTTCTTATTCTCTCCTATCCAGTAACCTCTTGTGCCTTAAATGCTTTATTGCTTTACTTTGGGTAGAAGGATTAAAAAATGTATACATTGTTTAAAATCTGCTATATATATATATATATATGGGGAAAGAGTGTTCAAAAGTGTTAATAGATATAGACATTGTGTATTTCTCTCAAAATCTATATATATATATATATATATATATATATATATATATATATATATATATATATATAGAGGGAGAGAGAGACTGAAGCTGATTGATTTGTTTTTTACGGCTTATAAACATTTTGTGGTTTATTTAAAGCCGAAACATATCATGAATTGTAAGAATTAATTTTGGTGAGGGATTAATGCATTAACAGTTTTTGAGATGCATATATACAAGTCCTAATATTTAACCCATAGTTGGGGGAAATGGATTCATACGTTTCCTTCGTGCACTTGTGCGTAAGTGAATATAACGAACCCGACTGGAATTCGAACTCTGATTTTTCATTCCGAGACGCTATTACAAAACTCACACGTCCGAGATACTGAAGAAATGGCTGCATATATAGTAAGTCTGTTTTGGTGTTCTCATTCTTTATAAAATAAGTAAGTAGATAATTTCAGACAGAAGTACAATGAATGGTATCAGCATTGTACTCAACCGGATGATATATGTGTGATGTAATAGGTGTTAATATAGTGTGATTGTGGAAGCCATGTGAGGCAGACTGGATATAATGCCGGTATACTGAGGAATTAATGTTGGGGCCAGAAAGATGCAGTAGTCTCTCTGAAGGGGTAAATGCTTTAGGTTTTTCTCAGGTAACAGTGACAGGGTTATACCAAAATTATGTGTATTTTGGATGTATGTCAACGGTGCATGAAAACCCCAGGTACCAACAGGTGATGCAAGAACTGGGCCTCCTGCGGTTGATCAGGATTGTAATCAATTAACAACGATGGAAATTGCAGGAAATTATATTTAAATTCAATGCTGCTGTAGTTTAACATACTGTATAGGGTACACTACAAGCCATAATGTTTTTGGTCATTGATCAATAAGGCTGTTATAATTGAGCTAACGGCATCGATTGTTGCTTTCACCCAGTCCAGAGAACCTCATGATTGGGCCGTGGAAGACCGGTGATGTACCGACTGGTCTGGCGAATAAAATTTTCAGCTCTTTCTGGCGAACAGTAACATTCCTCTGTAGCTAGACATCTAGTCTGGCAGGTTGTTGAGAAAGCTGGTTGTGACTCTGTCATAGTTTGAGTTGTGTTCTGTTGTTCGCAAGAACTATTTGTAAAACTGTTTTGATAGATTTGACGCACAAGTTAGGTTTGTTGTTGGAGAGTATTTGCACCACATCCTGCTTACCTTGTTCCCTGGTGTTGATCGTTTGTTCCAGGGAGATAACCCAGCTCTCCACCTTCATGCACAGGTGACACGAAGCTTGTTCCAAGAACACACCACCGCTTTCCATGTATCCAATTAATCCAAGTGATCTGTAGTTTTAACCCCTCTTTAGCAGGTTTTTTTTCTATTTAAACGCAATTCATCCCAAGCAAGGCGGGAGTGCTACTAGCACGCAAGGGGTTACAGAAAATTGAGAACAAGATTAGAGAGGCGTGATTGAGGAAAGGATACAGAGAAGGACGGGGAACAAGCTCGGGGTGTCAGATGTCGATTGACATTACATTTGAATATTTGAAGATTATAGTCATCAGGTAAGCAAGTAAGGGGGAAGAGAATTCTACTGATGGGAAGTGTGGAGAGAAGAAGCTGTTTGAGTAGAAGAGATGACTACATTTATCCGTTTGGACAGTGAAAGGGTGGGACCGTGATACCAGCTTGGTAGCTCGTTTAAATTCATGTATTCCGAGAACCAGTGAAAGTAGCTCGTCAGAACAGAAAAGAGTAACTTTGGTTCTTTTAGGACATGCTTGTACTCATTACGAGCAGTGACAAGGAGACGGCTGTTGTAATCAGACATGTCCCTACGGTATAGACGGAATTAGTGATTCCTGTGGGCAATAGCTGCTGCACAAGCAGCTGAAAACCAAGGGGATGAATGCAGTTTCATTTTATATTTTCTTCTAGGGATGAAATCCTAAATTTCAATTTTTACCCAGGATGAGACTTCAGACGCACATTTTTGGATGGGGAGGTTAAAGACGGTCTTCCAGTGGACATCACGAAAGAAATCTCGGAACGAGTCCCAATCTGGTAGTTGATAATAGAAAGATGTTCTGTTCGTAGGAGGTTCTTTACTGGGGGAGGAGTAGAAAGAGATTAAAACAGACATGACGGCATAATCAGAATTGCCAAGAGGGCAGAGCTGTCCGGCACAAGAAAACTCGGTGATGGAGGTAAAACAGAGATCAAGAAGAGAAGCCATGGTAAGGCTTCTCTTCTTGATGGTTTCTGGGGAAACGCGTAGGAAAGTCAACCACTTATGTGAGAGATTGAGGGATTGAAAAGTTGTTATGCCAGGAAGGTCAGTTACAGAGTGTTTAATCCATTTGGTATGGTGGGCATTGAAGCCGCCAAACATAAATATATTTACAGCTGGATGTTCTCGGAAATGCAATCGAGTACACCGTAGTCGTGATGGAGAGCTATAGAGAAAGAAGAGATAGCTTATAGAATTGAGGAGAGATACACGGAGACACGTGCATGAATGGTCTGGAGATTCAAGAGAGAGTTCCTTAGCCAGTGGGGGATAGTCTCATGCGTAACCCCCCAGGCCATGCATGTGGGTAATAGAGTCCTTTCTTAGGAGAGGAAGGTAACCAGGAATCAGAGGAGGGGGATTGACAAGTTAAAGTTGATCTCACAGAAAGCTAGTATATCAGGAAACTTCTCAAAGATGAACGGTTCCACACTGCAGAAGTTGGTTCGAATGTCACGAATATTGGAAGAAGAATTGTTAAAGGGTTTGGGACATGCTATTTACCTCAGTGAATTCACTGCAATAACACCCAGCAAACACAGCTCTGTTACAGCTAGCCCTGAAATGTCCCTGGATAGATGTACCTACACTTTATAAACTCAGTTCTACGTCACATAGTCGCCGTTATTCAAGCAAAGGGAGAAGTTAGGCATTATGAGATAATTGTATTCATTTGTTTTTTTCATTTCAAGCGTCCCTGCATCTGTTTGTGAGTCTCTCCAGGTTTAATTATAATCGTTTAAACCGTTTAATTATTATATTTGGTTCCCCAACCGGAACACACACACACACACACACACACACACACACACACACACACACACACGCACACACATATACATATATATGCATATATATATAAATTATATATATATATGATTCCATCAATGAAAACATTTTCTATTCTGAAGAAGTCCTTTTGAAGGACGAAACGCGTTACATAGGATTGTTCCCTTTTTGTCCTTTAATTACCCATATGTAAATATATACACATATACATGCGTACATCGGCATATATACATATAATTTATTTTGATGAAACATCGCTCCTATGATTTAGGCATTTAACCTCAATAACATTCTAATTAAACTGGAACGAATAACCCATTTTCTCGCCAATTGTTTCAATTATGTTTTTTATTTCAGTTAAAGTCAAAAGTAATCGCAATTTAACCCACGAAGCAGCTAGAAGAGAAATAAAAAGCTCGAAATACCAGTCGTTCTCTATCTGTTAATATCTGTATGTCTTTAGATATACATTGGAATCTCTCATAAGTTTTTTCAATCAGATGATTGATAGGTTATATCTATCTATCTATCTATCTATCTATCTATCTATCTATTATATAATGACAAACACTTAAAAAAACATAGGTGATATTTATTTCATTGAAGTCGTTAAAACGGCGTCAACGGCTCTATATCCTCTTGGAAATTCCATAGGATTACCAATAATTCTAGTATTATATATATATATATATATATATATATATATATATATATATATATATATATATATATATATATATATATATTGAAAACGGTCGACAAGGAAATATTTAATTAATCTTTTATCGAGTTTTTCCAGTATTCTAACATTTTCCCGTTTTTCAGTGGTTATAAGTCTACTATTCGTCCATGCTTAGAATTTTTCTGTCTATATCTTAGAATTTCTCGAATCTGGTCCTAAACTTACAACAGAATTCGCATACGAAATGGAATAATAGAATTCTTTACCCTTCCTAGATATCAAACTATACCGCGCTAACAACAGTTTAAAACTTAGTGTCCATCGGAAATTAACCAACAAAAAAGATGTAATAAATTTCTATTCTCATCATAACAACAAAATAAAATTCGGTATAATCATCAGATTCTACTTAAGAACACTTAGAATTTGCAGCCCTCAATATTTACACGAAGACAAACATTTTCAAAGTTTTTCAGTACTTTAATTATTTCATATTAAATGTGAAACAAAAGGCTCATAAAATATTCCAAAATAGAAAAACGGCCCTTCCTGACAAACCTAATGAATCAAAACAAATATGTTGTCCTACCAACTCTATGACATCTACAATTGAAAATAATCTATCTAAACTCAACATAAAATTTGTTACTACTACGTCTAAAACAATAAAAGACTTAGTCAGTATTAAACAAAACAATAAGATAAAACTTGAAGAAGGAATTTACTTGATCGCCTATCATAAAAAATACATAGGAGAAACGTTTAAAGAATCTAAATGAAAGATTATTTGAACACAAAAGGGATATTTTACAAAACAAAACATCAAACGTAACGAGACTGAGCACAATTTTGACATGAAAAATGCTACTTTGATCAAAGGAAAAAAAGAATCTAAATGAAATCGGCTAGAAAAAAAATTAAAATTAAAAATTTCCAAACTCCTGCTTCGTGCGCATGTGTAGTCGCACCAACATGTCTTAGTCCGATGAAGTCCTAAATGACGAAACGCGTCACAAGAAATAATTTTCCATGTTTATATATATATATATATATATATATATGCGCGTGTGATACCTGTAAATAGATTTAATTTTACTAGCAAATCCCTGATGAGTGGATACTATCTTCAAGAAATCAGAGTAAGTAGATAAGTTTAATATTTAATTTTACTTGTTTCTAGGAATGTTCTATCTATAGTAATACTCTATCTCTCAATACTGACCACTTTAATACAATGACTGCTTGTCTGAAAAGCATTGTCTTTCAGTATTACCATTGTTGACTTTGTTTCACACACACGCACACACACACACACACACACATATATATATATATATATATATATATATATATATGTATGTATGGAGCCTATACATGGTTCTGCCAATTGTTATATTGAAGGCAAGTTTAGGTTCATAATTTTTAAATTGTTGCATTTCAATTTAAAGTCAAACAAGAAACAAAAAGTATTTACAATTTATTTGGGTATTTCGTTCGGACTGATGTTTTCATCTTTATTGTCAGATTCACGTCGTTTCGGTCGTTGTACGCTCCGACTTTATTCAGGTGATATATGTTGGAATTTTGAACTGAAACCTTTATTTAGTCCACGGGGTTAGATTGTTCTAATTCCACGTCCCATGCTCTTTTTGGATATTCCATTTTCTGTTAATTCCCTTTAGTAACTCACACTTCAAAGTTTTTCTTCCCCCTGCTGTGGCCAGGTATTGAACTCATAACTGTTTGGGTTAAGTCACTTTTTGGATTACAAGGTTGAGGCGTACAACGACCGAATATGACAATAAAGATGAGGACAATGTAAATAGTTACAATATAAGTATAGACAAAAATTGATTTTGGAAAAGAAATCGTCGCCAGCTAATCTTCATTTTCAAGAAGGTTCTTTAGCTTCTCTCTTTATTTTCCTTCATTTATTTTTCTCTGATATTTGTTCGGCAGACCAAACCTTGTTATGTTCATCCAGTGAAATTCATTACTCATAGCTTTACACAGTGTATGAATAATGATCATGATAGCTTTTATTATTTTTGATGAATAATACAGATGCAATAGCATTTGAATAATAGATTAGGTTTTTTACGGTTTATCAATCTTTTGCAGATTTAAATAACCCCTCATTCCAGAAATCCAGACGGAAAAGATTGCGTAATTCAGAATGAATCAACACATTGTATAAGAAATTCGGACGAAACTATCGTCGTATTCCTCATTCATTATTTAGTCGATTTATTATGATTATTTGAAATTTAAAAGCTAGTAAATATTTTGGAGATAACAAATTTAAAAGCCAGAAAATATTTAAAGTATTTTCTGGGGATAATAATAATTTACTGATACAAGTTCTATTAATTAACCGATAGCTGGGGGGAGATGTGGGTTCATTCCTTTCTCAAGGGTATTGGATCTCCGATTTCCAATTCCAAGCCGTTATCCATTAAGTCACCCGCACTTCTACAAGCGGTCACCATTCTAGGTATTGACCATGCTCCACGTTGCTGAACTTCGGTGATCGGACGAGAACTGGTGTTTCAACGTGATATGACCGTAGACCTATAGCAATTGTAAGTCATATCATTAACAACATTTCGTCTAAGAAGGCAAGAGACTTTATAACCTAAAAACAATAAAAATGAGGAAACTATTTTGAAAGGATCAATGTATTAAATGTTGCTTTAAAGGCAACAAAATGAGGAATTACATTTTTTTACATACGGACCACTATCCTCATCTTTTTTGTTATCCCATTTCGGTAGTTGTAACCCCTGGCCTTCTTGAGGTATTTCTCGATCCAGGCTGCCTTCATAGAATTTTGAACTGAACTCTTATTTAATCTACGAGGTTTAGATTGTTCTATTCCCGCTGTTCGTGTCTGGAAATATCTTGTCTTATTCTTATTTAGAACTGTTCAGTTATTGCTCGCCTTGTTTCTATTGATTCTGTCCTTACTAGCCGGGCCAGGGATTGAACTCGCAATTACTATGCAACTATGTTCACAAATTCAAATAAAGGTTTTTGAAGAAGACCACAGAGCAAACGCCTGAAACGGTGTAATAATAACAAAGATAAGGACATTAGTCCGAATGTAAATAATGTAAACAATGATGTCAGAAATTCAGACAGAGAAGATGGTGTAATTAGTTAGAATAAATCAATATAACGACAACTTGTATCAGAAATTCGGAAAAAAACTAACGCCATATTCCTCGTTCATTATTCACGTGAATTATCATGATTATGAAATTTACCCACTCCCCTCGACTGAAAATACGTGGATTGAACTCGCACAATATATGACAGGGTCCTCAGGCTCCTCGAGGCGGTGTAATGGTTAGCAAGCTTGTCTCACTAGAACCATTACGACTGAGTAGTGAGTTCGATCCTCACTTTCGGCCTTGGTTTCGCTTGGAAAATCGCTATATGACAAAGGCGTTTGAGGTGCACTTTCTAAACCTCGCTTTACCGTAAGCGACTCTTTTATTATAATATCAAGTGTCATTTTTAACAGTAGAAACGTTTTCATCAATGATGTGCCTTCGAAACACTGTCTTGTGTGTAATCATATGCAAGTTAATAATATTCTGTGATTAAGCATTTGCAGGTATAGACTAGTGATTAAAGCAGTGTAAATAAGCTGTGACTTACACCAAGTTAACACATATTGGTAAAATAAAATGTTCTGATGGTTAGCTAAATTCCTACTCAGAGGTTTAATGCAGAGCTAGGAATACTTTTATCAACATGGCTTATTAATGCACCAACTCCTTTGAATGACTCAGTTCTGCATTTGAAGCATTCGATGAGAATTGGATGCACAGTTTCTCCCCCTCTCGCTTTCCCTCTTTTTCCCTCTCGTCATAGTGTGACTGTCGGCTTGACTTTCTCTTAATCAGAATCAATTAAGGAAAGTCCTCTTTGTGATTTCTCTTTGTGCTGATTCGGCGTGGAAGTCGCCATGTCAGTCGATGACAGCTCTCTATTATGTCTTTAGCAAGAAGTACACAGATAGAGAGAGGGGGTGAGAGACGGGGGAGAGATAGAGAAGAATAGAGAGAGAGAGAGAGAGAGAGAGAGAAAGTGTGAGTGAGAGAGAGAGAAGGCAAAAGTCTGAAGCTTATCGATTTCTCCAGGAATTTGGACAGTGACTCACTTGAGTCTGGCGTAAGTGACACACGCACGCACACACACACACACACACGTGCGCCCGCACACACACACACACACACACACACACACACACACACACACACACACACACACACACACACACACACACACACACACACACACACACACACGTGCGCCCGCACACACACAAAAGGCATATATACAGATATATATATAAAAAGATGAACAGAAAGAACAGAGTTGTGTATGTGCATAATTACCAACATATTGGGTTGGCCCAAAAAATAATTCTTTGTTTATCGTTAGATGGCATTAGGGGTGTTTAGTTTTAAATGACTTCATTGAAAAAAAATGATCAGTTTCTATTGTGTCGCCGCTGTTGTTATGTCAGCATACATTATTTTTTATTAACATCAAAAATGGAGATTATTTTAGAAGAGAATTGATTTTGATTTGATTTGTTTGATTACCGGCATATCAACTCCTTATAGGTCATTTAATGCTGAATTTTTTTTTTTTTTTGGGGGAGAAGACTTTGAATTAATAAAAATAAAATATATGTTATTCAGCTTTCACAATTGAATACATGGTAGATGATATTCATCTTTTGTGTATATACATATTTGTTGGTTGGTTGATTTCATTTATCGGCAATTCAACCGCTATAGTTTATTTAATGCCGAAATCTAAATATTTTGCACATAATTTTATGCCTTCATCTACAGATATTTTGTACATTATTTTATACTTTCAGAGTAAAAGTTGTGTTTTTAGATGCATAGTTTGTAGATCATGAAATGTATTGTTGGTAATTTTACTACAAAAATTTATAAAAAATGTAATTTTACTATAAACATGTATTTTATATTCTTTTAGTGGTGTATTGATTATATTCTTTTAGTGGTGTATTGATTGTCATTTTGCTACAAAAATGTACTGTTTTTGTTTGGGGGCTCACTATTTGTCCATAGCTGGGACCCTAACAGGTGTTACCACCCCGGCTGAGGGTGGACCAGGGAACAACAGCAATTAGGAGGTGGTTCCACATTCCTTGAAACCTCCAATCTCCCAATCAGAGACGTTGCTGCCGGAAGTTAGTTTATCGTCATACGCAGGACAATAGAAGCGAATTAGAAACATTATCTTTCTAATATATTCTATATTTAAAGAAAGATGAAAATGCTAGTCAAACGTAAGCATATTTATGGAGAAAGTATTGTGAATAATGAAGTATCAGAAAGAGTTTGCAAATTTGACAATAATCAGCATTAGATGACACGGCAGATAAGACAATATACTCAAAATACCAGAATTACTCATTGGGAAACATTTAAACCATTTTAGTTATGTTAGTAGCTTTCATATCTGATGTCCTATTTATGATTATTCCTGTTTATTCATATTCCTATTTAAATGTTCCTGTTTTGGAATAAATCATATCGTGTAATGAAAAGTAGATACTTTACAACACCATGGAATGCAAGTGAAAATAAGCAACACTAAAGGTACTAACATCTGGTTGTCATTCAAACGTACTGCAGTGAATATAAGGGGGATTGAAAAGGATTCTGCAAACATAAGTGTCGTCGGGTGAACAACTCCTTCAAACAATTATTCCCCCCCACTTATTACAATGTAAAATTGCTACTGAGAAAATAACACCCGTCCAGAATTAGTCAAGAGAAAGGTTATAATTTTCACCAAAATAACGCGTGAAAATGGCGATAAAGTAGAAAATATTGTGGGAAGATATAATTTAAAATTATCTGAAATATAGCAGAAGATAGTGGAAGCGCTATAATAGAGTTAACGGAGAAAATAAAGAATTCTTACTCAGTAGTTTTATATTTATTATAGTTTTATATATTACATACACACACACACACACACACACACATACACACATATATATATATATATATGATACAATATTGTTTTTAGGTTTTAAGGTATGCTATATTTATGGGTTAGACCGCTAAATATCAGGAATAGAGCGTATATAAATATAAAAGTGAACATTGAACTCAACTGCCAGAGGCAACATGCTAAATGCAATCATCAAGCCTGGTTGTCCACTTTTCTAATTCTCTCTCTCTCTCTCTCTCTCTCTCTATATATATATATATATATATATATATATATATATATATATATATATACATATAATTATGAATATCCCTTTTTACTCATAGTTGCACAGCTCTGAATTTGATACACAATGCAACCGTCAGGTGCTCATTGAAAACTGACAATTAAAAATTATACCTGTTTTATACATCTAGCACTATTAGCACAAACACTCGATGTACGATATTTTATATTCATATTATGTGTGTGTGTGTGTGTGTGCTTAAACAAGGGGAGAGAACTGACGAACGTATATGTGTAATTCTTAACACACATTCAGACACACAAACACACACACACAAATAACAAAAATCTCTGTTTCTTCAAATAACAAAAATCTCTGTTTCTTTGTTTTATGTTGGGTATTTGCGTTTTTAATGACAGTGTATTTTAAACAAATATTTTATCTTAAATTATTTTTAGTGATCATTATTTAATAAAACCTCAAACACCGATGAAGAGTGATGGAAAAAGTGATCCAAAACCTCACTCTTAAAAGTCGCAGCAAATTTCAGTGAGTCGATTGGAAGTGTTTCAAACTGTTAATTGTTGAGCGATTGGTAAGAGTAAAGATCGATAAATTCTTTCCCTATGAATTGAATGAGCGAAGAAATCAGACCCTTGTAGATCTGTATTAATGATGATGATCACCGGCATGGAACTGTTCCGGTTTTGCTTTGTTGCATCGCTTTTGGTGAAAAACACAGTTTGTATATTGAGTCTTTCAGTATAATGAGGTCCGTTTCGATGGGAAAAGGCAAATATGAAAGGTAAGTGCGCTATTATCCCTGTCACTTTATGAGAAACAATTGCCTAAAGAAGAAGGCATTTGAATATATTAGCTCCCTTTACATATCCAGATAATGCACACACATTATATACATGTGTGTGTGTGTGTGTGCTTGTGTGTGTGTGCTTGTGTGTGTGTGCTTGTGTGCAGACACTTTTAAAATAAGACATTGAAAATTAAAACAGTTCTGATTGATGCACAGAAAAGATGCCTTTTTATTGTTTACCTGAAAATTTCAGGAATTATTTTACTAAAGTTGACTCAAAACAAGACGGAGACTCTATTGCGCACTGCATGTACACTTTTTTCTCAAGAATCGAAGCGATTTTTTAGAATGATCAGAGATGTCTGTATAATGGCTGGTTACAGATGATAAGGTGGAACATTATCTGAAATGAACTATCATACTTGGCAACCTATAGTGAGTGTTTCAATCATAACTTTTCATAAAATGATCAAGTTTTTAATGAAGATAGTTATGAAGACCAATTTCAAATAATTTAAACAGCTCTTAGATTAGTAAAAATGGTGCCATTTTGTAACATGATCATCGTGTTAAATTAATTTACTCATATTGGCTCAGGTGAACATGGAGACTTCATTACACTCTATTTATTTACTTAAATTCTCTCATGCTGAATATCATTTTCCAAACATCAAGATCACAAGTTATAAAATTATTTTAAAATTTTCTTTTATCAGCTACGTCTTGACGTCTGAAGCCCTTAGATTATTATTTTTTCATTATTCCATATTTTTATTACGCATTGTTGCATAATTAAAATGTTAAATATCTGGATAGTAAGTATAGTGAAAGATGCCTTTCTGAAACTGAACAACGGATTAAGAAATAGAAAAATGTCCATAGAAACAAAGAAAAGATTGTTGAAGTGCTATGTAACATCTATTTTCCTGTATGGCAGGGAATGTTTGACAATCTCTTTACAAACGATGATAGACTTGAAGTAAGAGAGATGTGGTTGAAAATAACAGAATATGCAACTAAGATTTTATAAGGAAAAATAAGAATTAAAGAAAAGAAAGGGAAAAGGTATTAGAAGATTAAAAATCAGAAAGTGACAGATGGAATATGGAGGGGGGGCACAAAATGAGGAAAGTGCGCTTGGAGAATTTAACATTCACCCATTTCTTTGTATTACTACGTTAAGTTGACCAAGCTTTTAGAAGGCAACTTCGAGGAGTCCAGACTTAACGTTGGGCGAATGTAGCTTTATCAAATAAATAGCGTCCTCTTTTCTTTCTCTTGTCAATCTTAATTTAGTCTCCCATTGATCAGAGACCACAAAGAAAAGATTGTTTCTATTATGTTCCTTCCATCCGACGCTTTATATAACAACATTAGTACCTAGGAATCCAAAGAAGAATAGGAAGAATTCGGACGCTAGCTTATTTAAAAATCAGCTAGAAACTTGCAAGGGATGTGGAAACGTGCAGAGATTCGCTGCCACTCGACACGCAATCACCAGAAACCTCTGGTCTCAAAATCCAGGTAATAATAAGAAATGATATCGAAGCAAATACTCGAGGTTTGAGAAGTCTTGCTATCACTTGATCTCCGACAACAATCACCAGAAACTTCTGGTGTGAGAATAATAAAAAATGAGAAAATGATGACGCTGATGATAATGAAGATGATGATAGTTTTTCCAATTTTTTTTCGATTTTTAATTAATTTTGATTTGCCTTTGGGCATTTCGAGAAAAATCATGTTGAAGTGGGGTCACGTTCGGTGGCGTGGGATCTTCCAGGAAGTGACAACCAACTCTCGGACAACACGAATTGAACGTGATCTGCATATTGAAGTTGAGTGAGATGACGCTTTTCGAAAAATGCCGATTCATTTGTGAGTAGTCATTTTCAGAGAATTCATTCAACGTCAGTGAGGGTTTCGATTTTGATATTAAATTAGCTAAGTTTAATATGACACAAGGTTAAATGAAGGTGAGAATATTATTAGAGTCATTGCATAAACACCCATATTTTATATTAGGTTAGGTGCTGAAAAAAAAAACACCAGATTTTAGAAGCCAATGGGATAATTTAAAAAAAAAATAGCTGCACAGAATTTTATTCGACCATTCGAATTTTATTCGTTGGTCTATTGAATGTATTAAACAATTTCTAGAAATTATCCAATTAGCACCTGAAATACTTCCATTGTAATTAAAATCTTCTAAGCGCTCCCTTTTGTAAAATGCTTGTAAATATAACATAGCGTAAAAAAATTACCCTCAGTATGACGATAAACTACAACAAGGCCTCTGATCAGGAGGTTTTGAGGAGTGTGGAACCACCTCTTAATTGCTGATGTTCTACTCTGAACAGGGTTGTCATCAGAAACTATGAAAGTATAAAAATAGATTTTTATAGTAAAAATACTAACATCAATACATTTTTGAAAAAAAAAAAATTACCCGCACCAGACTCTCGACAAAAACTCTACAAAAATACGTAAAAGAAACCGGGTGTACGAACTGATTTCTTACAAAGAATACATATTTTATTCATCCGAACCTATCCTAAAAATCTTGTCGGCATTAAATAATCCATTAAGGTGTTGATATGCTGTCAAAAAAAAAAAACCAAACCCAGCAGGGAAAACCCAATCACCAAACAGAGACTGAATTTCAGCTTCGGTTACGTATTTTCATTTCAAACTAATGCCGGTAAGAAGGCATGAATTCGCTTATCCCTGTGTTCTGTCCCATCGCCAGATATCTTAAGAAAATCTTATCACCGGCACATCATGAAATTCATGAAGACAGTTATTGATTAAGCAAGTGGGAAACCTCTCACCTATAATTACAGCCAAAGCAGTAACAACTGTAAACGTTGCTATATTCATTGTAACAAGTGACGTTGGAGGTTTTTACATATCCAGAAAAAGCATAACTTCTTTTTTTTTTCACAATGTTCCATTTTCTTTTAGGAAAAGTTCAGGAGGTTTCAGGTAAAAGAAAAGAGATAATAAAATAAAAAAAAAGAAAAAACAACAACAAAAAAACAAAAAACAAAACAAAAAAACAAAAACAAAGAGTAATTCGTAATAAATCGAACATTTTATGCAAGGGCTCGACAATCCGGTTTCAAATCCTGGGCTGGTCTGTTATGTTTACCTTCCTACTAATG
>CAHIKZ030001413.1:1750000-1787500 GCA_903632075.3 Acanthosepion pharaonis | reverse complement strand
TAACAGATGAAATACCAGGCCTTGGCAGGGTTTCTAACTATCTAAATTGAATACAATCACATGGGTTCAATATGCATTGTATCAGTTGCTTTAAAAAGCTGCTGACAATCTTTAATTGATTTAAGGCTGATGATTCTATCAGATTTATTGCTTCCAGGCAATTAAGAAACAATTTTTGTATTTTTTTGTTTTTTTTGTTTTATAATAATTCATAAAAAATTAAATTCTATACGGAAAATGTTTTATAAACTTTCTGGGAAAATGTCCAACATTTTCCTAAAATACTACCTTAATTTACATAATTATTGTGTGAGAAATATTTTAATCAAGAATTATTCATTCCCTTTCCAAGGGTACAGTTCGAATGTATGACAGAACATTCCAGTTGGGGTTTGAACCCCGATGACCGATTCCGTTTCTCGTACTGAATAACTGCTTCGACATTGGCAATTCAATTGGTAGCGTTTAGACACAAATAAATAAACGTTTAAAGACTATTCTGAGTGTCGCACAAAAAAAGATGTCATTTTTCGGAGTTTGATCGGAAATAGCACTTTTGACCGGAACTGACATTTAGTAATATTTAGAATTCTGGGAGATCGGCGCCACCTCTCCTAAGTTCGTCCACGAATAAATGTTACCTTGAGTCAAAGATTAAATTGAAACATGCAGAGTTCACTTGTTTTGCCGGATATAAGACGCATACAAGCAAATAGCTACTGGTGATCACACACACACACACACACACACACACACACACACACACACACATATATATATATATATATATATATATATATATATATATATATATATATATATATATATATATATCACTACTGCCATGGAAAGCGCTCGGACGAACTACATTCCTTGGTTCGTCAGATCTAACCATCACGGTTAGGATCCGTCATGTCACTTATATTGTAGCAAACCATCTACATTCCCTCTCGAATAGCTTCTTCCTGCGAATCACTGCCCGGTGGAAGAGGATGATCACTACAATTTTAATCTGTTAACTGTTATTTCCCACTCCTATCTGTATAAACGGCCTCTTATCGTAAGCCTCTGCCACGAGTGGTCCCCGGACCTTGTACAGGGTGACCTTATTATATATATATATATATATATATATATATATATATAATTAAAAAACAATAAAATCCTCTACCAGTGCATTTCTGGCCTCATTTCATTGTAATATACGGAATAATATTCGTGAGTATGAAAGGATTACGATGAAAATAAGCAGACATATTGTTTGTAACTTATTCAATCAGACATATATATATATATACATACACACATATATATGTGTTTGTGCGTGTGTGTGTGTATAACAGTATTTTAGCTTATTAGAAGTCTTGTTTCGTTCTTTAAAAATAAAAGACAGTTCTATCAATATCGTTCTATTTTCACTTTTTTTTTCCTTTTTGGTTATTTTTTCTTTTAATCAAACGTTTTTTACATTTTTAAAACTCCATTTTTTCTACGTTTCTTTCATTATCCATATTCTGCTTACGTTTCTTATTTTGTCGTTTTTTATTCTCATACCATTTTTTTTTTTACTTTCTTTTTTCTATTTACCAATTGTGTTTTGTTCTTTTCTCTTCCGTTGACTTCTTTCTTTCTTTCTTTCTTTCTTTCTATTTTTTGTCATTCATTATTTTGTCTTCCATCAACGTTCAGTCATTGCGAATATGTTCTTTTAATTCTTTTCTTTTACGGTTCTTTCTTTTTAAAATATTGTTCTATCCACTTTGCTTCCTTGTCTCGTGCCCTTAATTAAGCCTCACTAGAATGTCCCCCCATATCATTGACTTTCCACTAAACCCGTTGCTGTAAACAACCCCCTCATTGCCCCCCTCTCCTCACTCACAATTTGGCGTTGAGTTCTTCACTGACGACTTTTCAATCGAGGAAATTCATCAGAACGTTTCTTTGGCATTATTTTGCCGTTGTTTTCGCTTTGTCACTTTTTATGGTTGTTATTCGTTTTCAGGGCTTTGTTCAGCAGCAGCAGAAGCAGCAGAAGCAGAAGCAGTTGCAGCAACCGTCATCTGAGAGTTTTTTTTTATCACCATTATCATTGTCATCGTTAGGTAGACAGGAAAGTTACGCGATATGACATCATGAGGAAAACAAGCTGAATATGGTAAACTTAACACAATTTTCAATTTGCGTAACTCGGAAAATGATTACGATATGAGGTTGCGTTTAAAACAAAAGAAATAAGAAAAAATACTAGTAAAAAATTAATAATTGATAAACCTTTATGTGAGAAATTCAAATCTTGTTAGACGGTGTTTTTAGTTTGGGCACTTGGAATTTGAATGGAACTAATATTACTAGTATAATGATACTAGTATAATACAAATAAAATGAAAGAAATACTAGTCAAAAAGTAACAATAATTGATAATGTTTCATCTAAGAAATTCAAATAATATAATAAGATGTTCTTCAGTTTGAGAACTGGAATTGTGATTGCGTCCCATTATACGAGTGTAATAAAAAAAGCAATAAATAAAAGAAATATTAGGAAAATATTAATATGAAAGTAATATTTAGCAAAAATGTTATAGCAATAAAAATTAATAATTTTATCTAAGAACTTTAAAGATAATGTTTGAAATTTTGATATAGAAATTGTATTATGCATCGTGGCTTTGTAAATATTTCAAGTCCGGAACTATGTCAAGTGTTTTTTTACTTTCTTTTTTTCTATTTATCAACAGTTTTTGTTCTTTTTTGTTAAATTTAGTTCAGTTCAATTCAGTTCTTTCTTTCTTTCTTTCTTTCTTTCTTTCTTTCTTTCTTTCTTTCTTTGTCATTCATTATTTTGTCTTCTATCAACGCATGATTTTTATAGTAATACTCATTGTGCGAGATCAAAAAAAAAAAAAAAAACGCAAGCAAAGAATGCTGATTTTCACGGCAGGCCGGCAATGTTTCTCTTTTCGATCACCATTTCTCCTAATTTTGTCTCGTTCCAAAGTTAAATCTCATAGACGTTTATGAAAATATTTATATATAATGTATAGAACCATGGAGAATTCTTTCTGGAGAAGTCGTATAAAAGTAATAGAAAGATGTAACAATGAAAATGACTATAAAATGTTACGACTCAATTTCGAAAATTCGGTAATCTTCGATCTTAATGCCCCCCGCAAAAAAACAGAGTGTTAAAAGGACGTTTTTCGCCTTGACACTTTTATTATTTTAACTGTCTTATTAAAGGCGATGATTATAATTTTAATAAAGCCTAAATATATGAAAGGGAATTTATACAATAGATAAATAATGGTTATTATTTTTGCAGTCAATTCTCAATAACAAAGAATATGTATAAATTCCCTTTTCATATGTTTAGGTTTTTATCAAAATTTTAATCGCTTTTTAAAACAATAAATATTGCCAAGGAGTGAAGGTAGCTTTCGTTTTTGCCAACTTTCGTTTTTACATAATTTAACCTGATGTAATTGATCTGGGCTATATTCACGAGGAATTCTCTTTCTCTCTTTAGATGTCCTCTGTGTAGACATATAGATATCTTTTCGTCCGTGACGATTTGCCTCACAAATTCTCCTTATAAACTTTGATTTTCACATCTATTTTCTTTCTTTTTGAGTTCTGTATTCCTCACTCGCTTTTTTTGCACTATTTCGGACATTTTCTTTTATATACATTGTTAGATATATTTGTCGATTTTCATTTTCTTTGTTTGGAAAAAAGTCTTCGATAAAGATGAGTCCTTTGCCACCGCGTTTCCTTTTTCATAGAACTTGTCTGTTCCGTCTTTGTTATATTTGGAGATCGGTAATGACGCGAAGATCGCTTCTTTTGTTCTAGTTGAAGCCATTATGTAGAATCATTCTACATCATTCATACTCACCCCTAATCGATGTAAAACTTTACCCATTTAACGTACCCGTCCAGATCGATCAGGCCAATACTCTCTTAGCCTAATACTTAGTGAAATCAAATAAAAGAAATAGGACTACTGACAATTAGCCTAATTAACTTTGGTTTCGACACAGACTTAAATAGAATAAAACAATGAGATGATATATTTCCAGGTTGGTTTGCGTTTTCCTCCTCCTCCTCTCTTTATGAATTTGAGTACATTGCTCTCACTCTCATTAGTTCTGTAAATGGTCATCTTATAAATAGAATTTGGTGCTAACACGAATACCATTATCTTCCTTTGTTGCAGCTAAAATCCTAAAACAGAACTATTCAAAATTTTTCTACGTCATTCCCTGTCAACTTTCGTACAGTTTTAAATAAAAATTCTGCCCAAGAAAAAAAAAAAAGCCAATGAACGCCGAAAACAGATTAGAGTGAATTAGTTGATTTTATTGGCCTTTGAATTAATCGTGGTCCAGTCACGCAAAGAATTAAGGATCATTTGTGGCTACTTTTATGTTAAGACAATTTCAAAATACATACAATTGCACAATATGCCTATTGATTAGAACGAAACTAGTTAACCAGCCATTATCTGTCAGGATGAAAAACACTTCCATCATCTTCACAATTCTAATCGTCAAATTTTATTCTCTGACATCTTTTTGACCATTTAACAACGAAATAAATCTTGGGACAGACCCAAATAAACACTTTTCGTTAGATTGCCAAATATAACAAGAATATAGAAAATGGTGTTGCTTCTTTGGCGGATGTGTGTATAGAGGGTAAGGGGTGGCGGGTTAAAGACAAAAGAGCGAGGTAATAATAGTAATAATAGTCGTACCAATCTTATAGAAAAGACTTTGTGGAAGATTTCACGATTGGTGACACTAAAACTGTCCATTCCAAATTATGAAAGAAATTGAGTTATGAAAATGCTTGAAAATTGTGCAGGCGTTTTGCAAGCTAAAAGGTGCTTTTTAAAGTTGCACGGATGTAAGGGACGCGCGAAATCATTTATAAAACTTTGACAGTATTCGCTCATAGACAAAATCCTAATAAATTTGTTTTACTTTGACCAATAAGAATGTATAATTACTCTCCAAGAATCGTGATGAAATCGATCATAAACGAAAATGACATGTTCATAGCCAAGCACCGGAAGCTCACGAAGGATTGAAAGGTTCAAATATATATATATATATATATATATATATATATATATATATATATATATATATATTATTCGAGGACCATTTTCGAAATTATTCAAGATGATCTTCGCCATCTCTAACCTTCTAACTTTTAGTGATGGAGTAACAAGTTGCCTTACATGTTTCCCATACGATTTTCAAATCTTTCTTACTGCTCTTTGGACTAGCAGAAGTTTCCCTCTCACGTGATTATCGATTGAGTTTGAGCTTTTCTAATTGATCTCTTTAGTTCTAAGTTGAAATGATGATCCCTCTTCCTGTTGTGATCTCCTGATCCTGTTTTCTTCTCTACCGTTCCCTCTTTTTTTAAACTTATTCACCGTTCTCTTACTGGTCCTTGAATGCACTTTGAAGATAGAAGCCAGAGTATGAATATTGGTACGATTACTAAAGGCCTGAATGATCGTTTCCCTCTCACCATTGCTCAGTTGGGAAGACAGTGGGTCTGACACTAAACGATTTTATCTTGTTCTCTTTCTAGCTGAACAACTCACGGGATTTTCAGCGATTCTTACGACAAATAGTATCAAGATGGCTAAACATCTTATCTGAAAACCTGGAAAATAGAAACCCAATTAGTTTAGCGTTTTTTTAGATACTAAATATTTTGTGGGACGGACAGTTATGCTGTTACACGATTTGGACAATTTTGCTGTTACACAGGTATACATATACATTTTTGCGTATTGGTGCTAGGTTAGTTTTAATTGTTCTTCAGTTAATCCTATAATCAGCAATATCCTAGTATTAAATGATTTTTGAATACACCTGCTTATAATTTAAGAATAGATTTGATTTTGTTAGTAATGTGGTAATGACGAAAGAAGAAAAGAAAATGGAAGATGTTATTGCATAAAATAATGACACCATATAATTCTAGTGCTTTTGAAATGACACTGTTTTATAGATTAGTGATTGAGAATAGAGGTTTAAAGTGTATGCGCGTGGCGTAATGGATTGCGGCCAGGAATAAGAAATCAAAGTGCCGAGTTCGAGTTCCAGTCGAATTCGTTACATTCACTATCGCGTAAATACTATTGGGAATGGTATGAATCCATCTATTTCCTCCCAGGGTCAAACAGGACAGACTGCGTTCTACAGCCTTGGTACTAGAGAAAGTGTCTTGATAAAATCACTCACCCAGCCAGCGGGATGCATCGGCCAATGAAAATGTACACTGGCTGAAATTCTTCAATCGTGTGAGTTGCGCATTCTGCAGTAGGCGAAGAAACTTTAATACACACACACACACACACACACACACATATATATGATAGGATAAGGAACAAGTAAATATGTTAAATCTACGCACGAATGTTACCTGACAAGTCTACCTGACAAGATGTGTCTTGAACAATGAAAACAACACGAAACAGAAAAATAAAAAAAAAACATCAGAATTTTCTTTTATTCTCTATATTGAATTTCTGATGAAGCTTAACTGAAAGCGTAACATGTTAAATTCATAAGCGATTACTATTTGTTCCTCATCCAATAATTCTGTCGGATTCTAATCCAAATTTGATTCATATTTGTTTCCAATTTGCACACACACACACACACACACACACGCACACACACACAAATATGGGGGAATAAGCGTGTGAAAAGCGAAGAAATAAACAATCTTCAATTACAGTTCTACAGATTTAAATAAATTGTATTATTGAGTATTTGTTTTCTTTCAAATTGAAAGAAACGAATTACAAAGTTCCTCGTGAAATAAAGTCCCACAAGAATAAAACACAGAAAAAATTATGTAAGTATGATAGAGGAAACAGAATGTCTCTACATAAGGAGAGTATCACGTATTTACGTTGTTTTATGAATGTGTGTAATTTTCTCGCAGTACCAGGCAGAAAACTGTACGCCGTATTATAATTACTGCTTACGTTTTGTTCACAAAACTCTGTTCGTATTTTTCAAGTGTGCTTAATTTACTTTAAAATCGCTAGTCTTTGTAAGAAATTACTCAAAGAAAATATGTGGAAAGGTTGAGTAATTAATTATACGAAAGGTTAGAGAATTCAACTTATGCACAACAGCGAACCACTGACTCTGGTCAAAGGTTTTCGGAAAAACTGAAAAACTGGATACTAACGAATATTTATAGAAAATAGAGAGGCTCGAAGAAGCTAAAAACTAGGTTACTAAACGCAGAATTTTAGGAGGAAAATATTATTGATCATTTTTTGGAGTGATCGTTCAAATTTTGTAGCAGAGAAAAAACATGGTTGTTTGATTTTTCAATGGTTTCATCGCGTTTCAAATAACGTTGCTGATTGGTTAATACACGCAAATATGAAAATTAAAATCGGAGGCTACTTTGTGTACAAAAATGAGTTAAGTTTGAGTTTTAGTGATACTACTTAAATCCATTGAATTTATATGCAAATTTTTAACGGGGTTTCATACACACACACATACACACACAAACACACACACGCAAACACACACACAGACACACACAAATGTATATATATATATATATATATATATATATATATATATATATGGCAAAATGAACGAAGAACAAAAACAGTATGGATTATCATCAAGGAAATATAAAAGAATTTCTGACTATTTCAGTCAATATCTTTCACCAGGCCCAATGAAAGATACAATGAAATCGGGGAGTAAATGAAGTTAACACGAAGAATATTTTTTTTATTTTTAATCAATTCACCCCCAGCAAGGTAATGATGTCACTAAGACGAAAGAGAAGACTGGGAGTGAAAGAGAATGAGAAGAGTTTAGAAGGAACCAAAAACCCAGTCTTAAAGAAGAAACAAAAGACAAACATCTACTCCTGTTCAATAGACGGCGATGGCCTGTTAACCGGACGATATCAACTCCTATAGAAAAGAAAAATAATAAGTAAGGGAAAGCAATATGTAAGAGAGTAAAGAATAAAAATTTTGGAGTTCAGGTGGAGATGTTATAAGCACGTACGATTGAAGCGCTAATATTCAGGTAGGGACAATTAATTATATTGGACATTATCTTTTGAAATATACAATAATACTGTGAATATTATCGCATAATATTTTACAGATTAGACACTGGAAGAGATAATGACAGAGTAACGAACCAAAGTAAGAAGGAATATATGAGTTAGTTTTGAGTATATTCAGTGCACACATATAAGCATAAATATATCTTTTAAATATTTATATAAAAACAGGCAAGTAAACAAATAAACAAAAACGATTACTTTAATCCTCAAATATAGGATCATAAATAATAAGACGGAAGAGACATTATGCACAATAGACGGACAAAGAAAATCTAAAAAATCACCATTATAAAACAAAAGAGCAAATCACAAAAGAGAAGTTATTGTTGCATTAATGGAATTACCTCCCCTGGGAACTGGCAAAACCAGAAACCATATTGTTAATGAAAAAGGAAAAAAAAAAAAAAAAAAAGATAAAAAACAAAAGAAAAGATACTTCCGGTTAAATAATTGCGCCTCAGAGCTTGTTTATTGAGGGTTGGGGAAGTTATATATTCACGCCATAGCGGCGACTTAATGAGGTAACGGCCGAAATACCAGATTATTCCTTTCAATTTATGAACCGACAGCGAAAGGAGTGCTTTGTCATCGACGCAGACAAAAGGCGGTCCTCTATATTTAGAATTCACTCAGCCATTGTAATTCGTAAACCATGTGCGGTGTAAAAAGCAACACAATGTTCCAATCGATGTTAACTTACACTCTGGTAAAAAATTTCTTTAAACAAAAATGTTCATTCAGCAAGAATAAAAACTTGATCAATTGACCAGAAAATAAATAAATCTATCTATCTATCTATCTATCTATCTATCTATCTATCTATCTAATTAAAACAGTCTTATTTAATTTACTTTCTTTTGTACGGACAAAAGTTTATATATAGTTCACTCTGGTTTTATCTATTAAAATGTTTATTACAGGTTGCCTTTTTGCCTCTTGAAAGAATGGAAAGAATGAAGCACTTTCTAATTCTTCATTTGTACATAACGAAAGAGATTTAAAAATGATTGGCATTTTACGTACATACATAAAGGTATATATGAGATAACGATATATATATATATATTTTTTTTTTTTTTTTCAAGAGCAGAAAATGTATGTAAAAGTGGAAAAAGTTTTCTTGTGAGGCATTTCGTCCTTCGGGCCTTAATCGAACTAAATTTATTATGTTTATCTAACAGATTTCATTGTGTTTTCCTTTTCTTTCCATTATTTTTGTTAATAGATATCTCACACTGTGATAATAGAAGATTTTATTTTAGGAGCCAGGGCGCAAGTTTACTGTAGATGGCCTTCCGATCAAGGCACTCATTAGACATTTACGCCGTAGTTACTTATTTCCTCTTTGGATTAGAGTAACATTTTTTATATCAAAATTGTACTCAGTCTCATTACGGTAGGTGATATATATATATATATATATATATATATATATATATATATATATATATATATATATATATATATATATATATATATATATTGATTAATTAATGAATTTTATTTATAATCCGACATTATTTCTTTTTTTACTTTAAGCGCTATATTTAGTGGATACACGTGTTAAAGTACGCATCTACAGATTTTGAATTTTCGTAAAGTTTCGGTAAACGGAAATTTAAGCATATAAACACACTGATACAGGCTCAAATATTAATAATCATAATAATATATTATTATTATTATTATTAATAATAATAATAATATATTATTATTATTATTATTATTCACTAATAATAACGTTTGAAGCAATATATATATATATATATATATATATATATATATATACTTCAAACGTTATTATTAGTGGGCACTCGTGTTTGAGATCGACGCCCTGATTTTATTTTAAACAGAGTGTTTTACAGTTATCGGCCTGCAAACGCGATAAATCTCAGGCACCTTTTTTTTTTACATCTTTATTAAAATGTCTCGAGCGGACAGGCGGATATTCGTAATGCACTCTTTTAAAAAATTAAAACGGGGGATCTAAAACGGTTATATACTAAAATAACGTTTGAATATATATATATATATATATATATATATATATATATATATATATATATATATATATACATTTATTAGGTTGTCACACATGAAATGACGCATTTTTTGGTTGGTTGTTGATCCTGCCGTCTAACGAAGTAAACTCCTTCGTATATAAAAATTCTTGACTTATTCCTGTTTCTTTTTCTTTCCAGATAATATTTCTTTCAATAAATATTGTTATTCATAAAACCAATGAAAATGCTTACAATGAAACAATGTCGATTAATCTCTCCCGACTGGAAAAAGAAGCATTTTACATCGAATCATTGCATGCAATGAGAAATGGATACTAGTAGGCCAGTGGTTAGATACAAATGAATCACGAAAAATAACCTAAACCTGCAATGCACCCTAAAAAGTTAATGGTTACTGTATGGTGGTCTTTCAAATGGGTTATTCATTATTCATTCTTGCTTCAAGGGAAAACAATAGCAGCAATCTCGTATTGTGGATATGTACGAAAAATTAAAAAAGAAACATTCCAGACTTGTGAATAAGGATGGTCTAATTTTGCTGCACGACAACGCACGGTCGCGAGCTTCTCAATTTAAAAGTTGCATCACCTGAATTATGAAATGTTGCCTCATCCTCCATAATTACCTGATATCTCTCCTATTGATTATCACTTCTTTAAGCATTTTGAGCAATTCATACGCAATAAAACATTCTCCTGTAAGTAAGAGGTAATCGAAGCATTTGAACTGTTTATCACATCAAAGGATGAGAATTTTTTAAAAGATGGGACCAAGAATTTCGAGATACGTTGGAGAACAGTTATTCATCAACAAGGTGCCTATTTCAACTAAATAAATTAGTTATTTAACATTTCAAAAGCGTTTTATTCATTTTCTATAATAATCGTTTCTACCAATGAAGGCTTCCTCAGACAGTGAAAAGGTCAAATGTTTTTCTATAACTCAATATATACACTTTTGGTCTTGGTGGGAAACTTAATAGTAGGAAAGGTATAAAGCAAGAGTAGAGATAACATGTGAGATGGAAGAAAAAAAATATATATGTAGACAAATACATAAGTATATACATAATATATGAATATCCAAATAAGTAAATGAACAAATATATATATATATATATATATATATATATATATATATATATATATATATATATATATATATATAAATAAGTAAAATATAAATAAATATATGAAAATATATGAATAAAAATATATATAATTTTTGTACTATCATCCGGGTTCATATTGTTCCAGTAGAAAATATTTACTGGGACCATATGAACCTGAATGAGAGACGCAAATACTCCCATAACGACCCTGACTGTGCAATTCCTTGCTATGTCTAACGATTAAAATCCCTGTATATTACTACGTCTCCATCTTATGTCATGTATTCAACTCCGGGGATCAAGGCAACAGATGTCGATTGACATTATATTTAAATTTTTGAAGATTATAGCAATTAAGAGGAAGTTAAGTTCCATTGCTTGGAAGTACGAGAGAGGAAGCTGTTGAAGTAGAAAAGGCGGTTACATTTAACTGTTTCGACATTAAAAGGGAGGGACCCAGATGCCAACCTAGTAGCACGCTCAAATTCATGCAGTCGGGGCAACAGTGAAAAAAAGCTCGTCAGAGAAGATGTCATGAAAATATTTATAGAAAAGCCAGAAGGAAGTCGAGACCTCAAATCAGGACCAACCACATTGCATATCCGTCTGTATGGATTTTGTATATGCAATTGATTCAATGTAGTTGTTCCACCTCAGATCAGTGGTGAAGGTGAGACCAAGAAATACACCAGAAGCAGGAAGCCTGGTCAAAGCAACACAACCGATGCAATGACTCGGCATTAACTATTTAACTGACCCCTTCCTTCAACTTCGAAAAACAGCTACTTACTTACGGTGATAGATGAGTACTCGCGTTTCCCCTTTGCCTTTGCATGTACTGGCACAAATACAGACTCAATTATACACATATAAACACACACACACACACATATATATATATATGTATAGCTTTAGGAAAATGACATAACTAAATATAAGCAAACGTATACGCGCCTGCTGACTTGTATACACAGTTAAGCAAATAAATAATTACCAAATTTTGCCAAGAGGTGTAAACATAACAATACACGATGTGGTTAGAGAGAGTTATGAAATATATATTAATAAATATACATATACCTACATAAATATTTGCATATCTATATATATAAAACTGACGCGTGTGTGTGTGTGTGTGTGTGTATGTGCGTGTGTGTCTGTGTGTTCGCGAACTACTCGAGAACCATAAGGCATATTTCCACCAAATTTGGAACATAGATTGTTCTCGATACTGGGTGTGTTTGGGCAAAAAATTTAGTCATTTTTCAAAAATCAATAACCGATAATCGATAAATATAATGTTTAAATGGGAATTTCCATTAGTTTGGTTGTTTTTAAACTTTCAGACTTGAAGTCTAAATCCTCAGGCCGATTTCAATGAAACATGATAAGTGTATGCAACTTACTGTCACGCTTATTATACGCTATATTGATTTTCGTTTCTCTCGACAAAGGAGCCCCCAAAAATTCAAATTGCTTCGATTTTGATAAAATTTTGCATGTTTGTTACACTCTTACAATAAGATAGAAATAGGTTGTTAGATTCTTAAAAAAATGCATGAGGGGGCCCCCAGGATGACCCTATGAACCCCTTGAGGCCTCAATTGCTTTTCAAGTCTTTTTCGTAACAGTATTCGCCAATTTCAACGAAAATTTCAATACATATTGAGATTATATTGAGTAACTGAAGTAGTCACTTTGAATTCACTGAAAATCAACACTGGGAACCCCACGAGTTATGGGGCCAGCAGGGAACCCCGAAATTTTCAATTAAGTCTACAGCCTTGGCCATAAAGTCGATTAAACAGAAAACTTAAAAAAGATGTGCATCATTGTTTCAATTACTGTTAGTCTTAAACTTGTCCTTTGGATTGAAATTTGGGACAACTAGGGTGAACCAAAGAACCCCCAAATTTCAAATTGCTTCGATTTCGACGGAATTTTACATGTATATTCCAATCTTAAAATGAATCAAAAACGATTATCAGATTTTGAAAACTGCATAAGGGGTCCCCAAGATGACCCATGAACACCTTGCTGCCCCATTAGTCTTTCAATTGTAGTGGTTAGCAGCATTCCGATGAAAATTTGCACATAATTTGTGTTTAGATCAATCAACTCAAAATCAAAATTGACACCTCATGTGTCATAAAAACATTATGAAAAATATCAGTTTTCCCCGTTCTGGTACTGAAATAGTTTAGTTTGCATTAACTTGAAGGCAAAAAATATATCCTTCCTTAAGAAAAAAAGAATAGGTGCAAACGAAAGTGTGCACCGATGAGAGAAGTGCACGTAGGTATAAGACGCGTGTGCGAGATCGTCCGAGATGTGTAGTGTGTACAACTGATTTTGCTCCACGTGAAATGATCGATCGAGTTATGTCGTGCGTACTATCGATTTTGCTTCACGTGTAATGTTCATTAGTGCTATGTGATGAAATAAATGCAAAAAATCTCATTCGCATCAAAGTTGTCATCCAATAAAATGTTAGGCTGTCTTCATGCATGTACATTTTGAATTTTTGATACTTTAAATTTAAATTTGTGAAAATCATATTATTAAAAAAAGTTTAAGCGCAAA
Source organism: Acanthosepion pharaonis (assembly GCA_903632075.3). Lineage (NCBI taxonomy): Eukaryota > Metazoa > Mollusca > Cephalopoda > Sepiida > Sepiidae > Acanthosepion > Acanthosepion pharaonis. The sequence goes on along the minus strand of CAHIKZ030001413.1, from coordinate 1,773,641 downwards.
TGCCAATTTTTAATTATGTATTTATCATCTAATCAGCGTTTAAATAATGCTTACTAACTTATATATTTGGAAACTTGAGCTCTAAAATTTTGACAGTTTTATTCTGAAAAATGAGCTTTTAATAATGTAAAAACCCTCTTTCGATTCATTTATAATCATGCTAAACTTAGCGTGTACGTTTTAACGTTCATAGTGAGTAGGTTTCTAGCTGCACATTAATTTTTATTTTTATCACTAGAATGTTTTTTTTGGTAGTCTATTTTTCGATAAATCCTAACTTTATGAGCTTGCTTATAGTTGTTTACCACGTTCCCGTGGTCTCCCTTATAAACTTGCATTTAATTTATTATGGCTATATTGTCATTAATGTGTATAATATTCTTGCATTTCAATTGATTACTTCATTGTTATTCAAAAAGCTTAGCTAAACCCCTCCAACTACAGCCTGTCAGTAATGCCGAGAAAGCGAAATCCTTCACTTAGACGTGCTACTACTACAGCCAAACGCATGAAAGCACGGAGAAGAAACGCTTTGGAACAAGAAACTCAAATTAGAATGACACAAAACGCTATTCGTACAGCTAATGCAAGGTCAGCAGAAACTAATGAGCAACGGTTAACTAGACGAGGAAGAATTTCTGCTACTCGAGCTGTCGAAACTGAAGGGCAAGAACAATTTATAATTTTTCGCCATATAGATAAGAGGCACTAAAGAAAAATCTTCTTTATTTTAATTTTACAGAATAGATGAGGTTCGTGATATTTTTTGTTTTTGAATAAACCCAGGCAACGCCGGGTAATGCTGCTAGTATATATATATATATATATATATATATATATATATATATAAATGAACATATATATATATATATATATATATATAAAACACACAAATGAATGAGGCGCTCTCTTGGAACTGAGCATCACCCAAGCTGACAGGAGGCAGGGACGATTCTCAATGGCGAGTAAATGACAGCAGTTTCGTTTTTTGATGCATTAAAATTCACAAAATATTTCTTGCCCCAATCAACCACAGATTGGAGGCCATTTTCGAGACCAACGGCCAGACTGACTTTGTCAGCAATGCCAAATTTATTATTGAGACAGGAGTAAATTCTAGTGTCGTTTGCGTAGATGCCGACTTGAGAACTAATGACGTCAGGAAGATCATTGATGAAGATCAGAAACAGTGTAGGATCAAGAGTAGAGCCTTAAGGATCACCAGGGTTGTTCTTAATATGGGAATTGTTTGAATCTAACAGTTCTTAATTCTTTTATCTTTTACTGAACGTTACGTTTAACCATTAAATTCGTTCACGTTTGAAATCTTCCATTGAGATCTTTCCCATTGACGTCATTTACTATTTCTTGTAATTCATCCAATGGGGTAAAAATGTCAAAAGAAAATTTTTTTGTAATATTTTCCGTTTATTTTTGTCTCTTTCCAGACTCCGGTTGAAAGACCTGACTGGTGCATGGATGTTTGGATACAAGAGACATTTCTCTTCTCTGATTAGTTGCCAAATGATATCAAAGGCTGTGCAACTGGTTTTCGCGATAATCAGAAGGGATGAATACATTCTTAATAACTATGTCTCTTTTCTCTCTCTTTCTCTTTTCAATTAAAGGGAACAAAAGAAGGATTTTAAATAGGTAGAGAAAAAAATGTTTCTAATTTTACCTGGAGGGGGGCAAGGTTCTCGTGTTTTACGGCAATTTTTAATGACAAATAATACTATCAATATTCTCTCTCTCTCTCTCTCCCTCTCTCTCTCTCTCTCTCTATCTATATATTTATCTCATCCTTCTCGTATCTATTTATCTATCTATTTCCTTCTTGTATCTATCTATCTAGCTTCTGAATTGTTCTTCTATGACTTTTTTTATTTTTCTAATGTAATTTCTTTTTTCTTTCTTATTTTCCGTTTTCATCTTTGTACTTTTCTTTCTCTCTTTCTTCATTTCTACTAAATCTGTTGCTTTTCTGTATTTTTGGCAATTTTTAACATCAACTTGAAATTTTTCTTGTTAAAACGTTGAATAATTTTTCTTGTTAAAACGTTGAATAATTTTAGCACATTCAACATCATGGATAAAAAATAGTGAATTTTATATAGTGTTTTTTCGAGACTTAGAATAAGCAAAAGAAATTCTCGTATTGGACGAAAAAAAACCCCTTAATTTTTCATCCTTTAATAGTCAGTTGTACTTTAATTTGTAAAGTATATAAATGTAGGTAGAAAAAAGCAAATGTTGATAAGATAGCGAGTTTCCTAAAGCACTGCCGGGAGCCCGCAATCAGACTTGCGACACCCGGTCGGGGGTTTTTCGGGGAGAGGACGCGCGATCCTACTTTTACCCATAACCTAGAAAAGGAAAAGGTAAAAAATATAATAAAGAGACTGGATGGCAAGATGGTGTTGATCCTAATATTAAATAGAGGCATATTATGATGCACACACACTAAAGCGGTAATAAAAAGAAAAAAAGAGGAAGAATTAGTAACAAAGTGAAGTTTCAGGAAAAAAGGAAAGAAAACAGAAAAGGAACAGATTTAGCAGAAAGAAAGAAAGAAAGAAAGAAAGAAAGAAAGAAAGAAAGAAAGAAAGAAAGAAGAGTGTAAAGATGAAAACGAGAAATAAGAAAGAAAAAAGAAATTACATTAGAAAAATAAAAGGTCATAGGAGAACAATGCAATGAATGAACAAAGAACAGACAGATAGATAGATAGATAGATAGATAGATAGATAGATAGATAGATAGATAGATAGCAGGAATATTGATAGTGTTATTTGTCATTAATCCTATAGTTTAATGTATGAATTAATAAGGAACATAAGTTTATCTTTGAAAAGTGATCTGTCAATTTACATTTACTTTGCTGGGGGGAACGCTAAGGAAACTCTAAGGAGTTAGGGAAAGTAAATTTGGACGGATTATGGCAAAACGCCATAGAAATACTTAAATAGACTTTTGTGGATTGCATGAGAATATTTTTCCTGGATGGGGTCTGCTCCCGAAGACAAAGTGTAACAACATTGGCTGAAGAAGTTTAAAACAAAATCCTATTGTGCAAAACGTTGTGTCAGTCAAAGGAAAGAAAGGATGTAGGAAAGAAAGAGAGAAAAAAAAAAAGAAGGAATCAAGTAAAAAAATAAGGAAAGAAGAAAGGTGGGGACGAAGGAAAGATAAAGGCAGGTAGGAAGTAACTAAAGAAGTAAGATTGGGAAGAAGGAAGGAAGGAAAGAAGCAAGTAAAGAAAGAAAGAAGTAAAGAAATAAAAAAAAAATTGTAGGAAAAAGTAATAAAGAAGATGAGAAGCAAAAAATGAAGGACTGGTGCATGGGTAGAGAAAAGAAGATGAATATAAGAAAAGAAGATATTAAACGAATGTCTGTAAAGATGATAAAAATGGTTGAAGAAGAAGAAGAAGAAGAAGAAGAAGAAGAAGAAGAAGAAGAAGAAGAAGAAAAAGAATAAGAAGAATAATAAGAAGAAAAAGAAATAAGTAAGTAGAAAGGGAGGAAAGAAAAGGAGGAGGAGGAGAGAAGATGACAAATAATTGGTAATGTGAATTGGCGAGACAGAAACAAAAGGACAAAGGGGGATTTGATTAACTCAATCTAGTAAAGCGTTTGTCAGATTTGAATGACTGTAATCTGACAGTTCAATTTGATGCAATTTGTGACATGACAGATGCATAGCCCTAAAGAAGCATAAGCATATATATATATATATATATATATATATATATATATATATATATATATATATATGTGTGTGTGTGTGTATGTATGTATATGTGTGTTTGTGTGTGTGTGCGTGTGTGTGTTGTGTATTCATATAGGCTTTTATACGTAAGCGTTTAGTATAGATATATTATACAAGGGGTGCTGAAATATTTTCAAACTGACCCACTTCCTAAAATTTGACCAAATGTCTAAACATCGGAATTTGGACGGAGAAACTTTCAGCCTTTCCTTCACACACACACACACACACACACACACACACACACACACACACACACACACACACACACACACACATTTATATATATATATATATATATAGACGAAAAATATGTGTGTGTGTATGTTTATGTGTGTATGTATGTATGCGTTGTGTGTTTATGAATAGTTGCAATATCACATCTAAGAAATATAGACAGATCCTAAAGAAGTCCGGAGCGTGCAACGGCCGAAACGTCGTGAATGTGACGATAAAGACGAAGACAGCAGTCCGAACGATGTAAATAGTGTAAATATAGAAATATAGACAAATTGTGAATGGTTTAACTTTTATGTTTATCTTTATTTCTATCCTTTCCGAGTTTAACTTGTAGATACTTTCAAAGCCTGATGTAGTTTAAGTGAAAGTATTACCTTTTCTCACTCCTTTTCCAATTTGAATTTTATGCTTTTGTGTAGTTGTGATTACTGTAGTACTCTTATCATATATAACTTTTATATATTGTGAACTAAAGACGACAGATCAAATACGTTTTCATTGTTAACCAAAGTCAAAGCTTGTTATATTCTGTTGGTTGTTCAATCAAATGATGTATTGTTCGTCGAGAGTTTGTTTTTGAGCAGCCACTCCTAAAATCTGCCTATTCCAGAGGCTGGTTTTCATCTCAGGTATTTGTTAGTCAAAATCAGAGTGGGGCCGGGGACTATGATGATTTTAGGCATTCCGCAAGAGCCTAGCAGAAATTATTTTTAAATACACATTAAAATTCTTTTACGAAAAAAAAACCCCAAAAAACAAAAAAAAAAAAAAAAAAACAAACAATTTATCCAAAGCAGGAACGAAAATGGAAACCATATGTATTCCCAAAGAACTCAGTTCTTGTACAATCGACATATCGCGTTATGTATTACCAGATGCACTTGGATCGCTACGTTCCATATTGTGCCCATGTCAATGTTTAACCATTGGCCCGGTGTAAACTGATACATGGCTTTAGATGCCTGTTTATACTCCAAAGAGATTTATAGAGAATTTCTCCTTATAGTAAAGATCTTTCTCAAGTGCATAAATTTAATTTATAGTAACAGGTGTGTTACATATTAAACTAATTTCTCATATATTTGTGCTGTCCACTTACGAAATATGGCTAATAAGCAAACGAATGCGTTAATAAGATTTACTAGTATATTAAATATTCATCGGTCACATTAATAAGAATATCGTTCTAGTACCTGGCTGGACCCCTCTTTGTATTTAGAACCGCCTCATTTCTTCTTGGTATGGATTTGACAATGTTCTGGAAGTGCACTTTCGAAATAAGCTCCAAATTGTTATTATGTCTTCCCGCAATTCTTCTATATTGATTGGCTGCACATCCAGGAATCGAAACTTCTTTTCCCACCACACCAACACAAATGTCCCCTATGGGATTTAGATCCGGTGACATTGGAGGCCACTTTAACGCATAAAAACACTGAGGCGTTACATGAACCATTCTCCAGCTGTTTTTGATCTGTGACACGGTGTATTGTCCTACTGAAAGCGATCACCAGAAGATGAGGGCCCTGTAGACACAAACTGAGGTACGGGGTCAGTCATAATTCTTAGGTACACTGTCGTAATGATACGTTATTTTATTGGTACCAAGTGTACCAATATACATCAAGAAAACATTCCTATACCATTACATCACCGCCATCAGGATCCTGAACCGTTGATACAATTCAGAATGGATCCATACTTTCATGTTCTCGCCAAATTCCATCCGAAAGCAGCAGGAGAAATCAAGTCTCATCAGGCAAGGTAACGTTTTCTAATCTTCATTTGTAATCTTTTACCAAATGAATTAAAACTTGAAGGTAATAAAAAGAATGATTTCAAGATTTAGAAATAGTTGCTTAATACTAGAAATAGTTACTTTTTGTTGACATAAGACTGTAATGTTTTAAGTCAACATGTTGCCCGATGAGTCGCTTACACCATCAAACAAATTATCATAAATATTTCTTATAAAAGAGGTGTTACAAGATAAATGCCAGATGCTATATTCATCATGTAGATATAAGTATATCCAGAAAGTTTTATCAATATCGGTTGGTTAATAACAATTTTATTGTGATAAAATTAACTTGTATAATAAAATCTAACATAGTGCTGTAAGAGATCTATGGTATTTTTGTCAACTTGATTAATTATCAAGTTTAGAGTGTTAGTCTGAAATAAAAAAAAGTCTCCATATTTTGATGCTGTTAGCTTAAATCTGATGTTTTGAACTCGATAAAAAACATTCAAGAAAAACGAGAAAAAAAGTAAAAAAAATAAGAGAAAAGAAGTAAATAAAAAGTTTCTGGATTTAATTGCCACTTGGAATTCGTTCTAGAAAACACCTGACAAGTTTCGTCAAACTCTGATATTGCAGCTACAGTTTCATCCTCCTCTCCACACACTCATCGACTTTCTCCCTTTCATAAATTCTTTCTTCCTTTTATTCAGACACATACACATATGTGTACACAGTTGCTTGCCTTAGTGAGATAATTAATAAACAAAATTCACATGAGATTTGTTAATAGCGATAAAGAACCTTACTGCTGAATCACTGTTCATTCTGGGATCGTCACGTTCAGGTCGATAACATCAAGAAGTCACCATTGTGACAAATCCACCATTCGAAGCCGGATCTAATAGCCGGAAAACTAAAGTTCTATACTACGCGCCGATCGATCGATCGATATATAGATAGATAGATATGAAAAGACTGGGATATATATATATATATATATATATATATATATATATATATATATATATATATATGAAGACTGAGATTGATAAATAGATTTGATAAACATGAACAGGCTTAGATAGATAGATAGATAGATAGATAGATAGATATGAACAAACTGAAATAACTAGATAGATAGATAGATAGATAGATAGATAGATAGATAGATAGATAGATAGATAGATAGTGAGGAAGATAGCGTTGTGACAATTTTACAAAAGCCTGTCCAAAAATTGTCAATTCTGAAATTGTTTTATCTGGGCTCGAACATCTATTAATGGGACCACGAGAAAATACACAGCTATTTCTCATCACACACACACACACACACACACACACACACACACATATATATATATATATATATATATATATATATATATATATATATATATATATATATATATATATATACAGTGGAGTTGAATAAGTGATCGTACAGCAAACAAATGCTTGTTATTCTCACTTATAGTGAATGAAAACCTTGAATGTTATATATGTATTTTGCGGCATAGAATCAGAATCTGCAATTTAAAATTAGAAATTCATTGATAAGTGATAGTTATGCAAATTTTATATTTCGAATAGTGGAAAAAGTGTTCATACAGTATCAATTTTTGCATTATAATATGGTCGATTTTGGTTGTACTTCAAAGTAGAAGATTCTAATCTGTTCTAGAATATTCTCAGTAACTCTATTGCAACATTCAGTTCAAAATTGAATCATTCTGCAGTCACTGTTCACTGATAATGGTTCTAATAATGACTAGACGTAAGGAAATGACGTGTGCTCAAAAAGAGCTAATTATTAAGCTATGGAACAATGGAAAATTTACAGAAACATCTCCACTGACACGAACATACCTTTTCCAACAATTGGTTTATTTATTGCAAGATTTAAAAGACGTAATACTGTTGAGAACAAAGGCAGACCCGGTGCTCCCACGAAGATCTCTCCCAGATTATGAAAAAAGTTGATGTAACAGGTCCAAAATAACCCCATGGCCATCAGACAAGACCTTCAGAATGATCTGAGATTGTCAGGAGTTAATGTAACTAAGCAAATGATTAGTAATGAACTACGCAGAGACGGTATAAAGTCGCGCTCCCCAAGAAAGACAACACTCCTTCTGAAACGGCATAGAGATGCCAGGATGAAATTTGCAACAGAGCATAAAGATAAGGAAAATTCTTATTGGGAAAGAGTTCTTTGAAAAGATGAGAGTAAAACTGAGTTGTTTGGTCACACCTCCCTGAATCATGTATGGAGGAAAAACGGTGAAGCATACGCACCCAAGAACTGTCAAATTTGGTGGGGGTAATATCATGGTTTGAGGCTGCTTTTCAATGTGAGGTGTTGGCAAACTAGCAATTATAGACGGTAGAATGAATGCAGAAAAATATCAACAAATACTAAGCGAAAATTCATCGCTTTCTGTAGAGAAACTTGGGCTTCCTCCTGATTGGATCTTCCAGCAGGACAATGATCCTGAGCATACTGCTAAGAGTACGAAGAATTGGCTTGCTAATAACAACGCTAACATCTTACAATGGCCCAGTCAGTCGCCGGATTTGAATCCAATAGAGAATTTATGGCGGTTTTTGAAAAATAAGATCCGTGATAGGGGTCCAACAGACATCAAAAACCTGAAGACAATTACTCAGGAAGAATGGGACAAAATACCTACTAAAGTATGCGAATCATTAATTAAAGACTACAGGAAGAGATTGGTTATTGTTGAACTTAATAAAGGCTTTGGTACAAAATATTAAATGGAGAAAACATGTTTTGGTTCTGCTGTACGATCATTTTTTAAACCCCTAAAAATTTAAATATTGCTATATTTACTTAACTATGGAATATTATTTAGTTTTATATGCATACATTTTTAGTATGCAATCTGATACAGTAGATATATTCCCGTTTTGTTAATTTAATATGTTACAAATAAAAATATGAAATATTTTCATGTGTACGATCACTTATTCAACCTCACTGTATATTTATATATCGTGTATGGATAGGAATGCTACAATAACGAACAAGTAAGAAAATAGATCTTAATCTAACATGTTTCACGTTATTAAATCTTCGTCAGTGATCAAGATAGAAATGATAAAATTGATAAAAAGCAAAGAGATGCAGATTAATGGTATGTTGTGTTTGGATATTTCTTATTGGTTAAAAACGTGTCACGTGTAATGAAGTAACAGATAATATTCGAATAAATGTAAGAAAACAGTCTGGATGCTAAAGTGTGTAAAAGTTGCAGGATGTTTGGAAAAAAAATTGGGGTTAGATCTTTCATTAAAGTATCTCGCGTGCGTATTTTGTATATACATTGATTTTTATGTATTCGAAAGAGATAATGAATAATGGATCTGTAGAAAAATGGTGATGGTAGTTTTTTTATAAGTGAATACTTCGCATCACGATGTCTACAGATAGAACACTGGCCCGACTGGAGACATTTTAAACCTGAATAATCATATTTTATAGCAGGGGGGGGGTCTGCATGAGTGGGGAATATAAGAGACAACCTCTAACCAAATAACCGTGCAAAAGTTTTCGGACATTTGTCCTTCTTGGTTATCTGTTTTCGGTGCTGTTGAGAAAATAGAGACGTACTCGGTGGAACCACTGATATACGCATATTGTTTGGAACAGCAGCATTATTTCTGATATTTCGCGAACATTCTTACGTCGAATTCCTTCATTATTTCGTGGCTTGAAATCATGACGAAAATTTTCAGAGACCAGAATGGACATAATGAAGATGGCAATATAAGCAATAACTCTCGGACTCAGAATTTCAGGAAGCACCATTCTCTTGAAGTTTCGAAATGTTTCGGATCGACTCGTATGTGGTCACCCTCGTAAGCTGCAGAATAGGATCGTACGGAAACAAATAAGGACAGTAAAAGCTCAACTAAAGAAGACTGCAAGACAAATGAGAAACGGGTACTTCGTATGATTGATATCAGTAGATTGAACAAAACGGATCCTTCATACACATTTTACATATTTCGACTGAGATACCAGCATTAAACTTGAAAAGTAATTTGAAGGCAAACTTAATTTGTTTATATAAAATACTGGATACGGAAGCTTGGGATAAGATCACATTCAATGATGATACAAGGATAGAACTTTATTTTAAAAGGCGAGAATTGGTTAGATTGCCTACAGGAAAGCGAAACAATTCACGAAAATGACGAAATTTGGTAACAAGAACTGGTTGCTTTTGGAGCATTTGAAAAGCGATGATTCAAAACAACTGGTTATGGGCACTTATGGTAACATAGATAATTAAACGTTAAGTAATTTTGTAGATAAATATATTTTTAAAGTCAAATATATTCAAATATTTAAACATTTCTTTCATTTATAATTATCATAATTTCTGACGGTTCGTTTCCGAGTATTTCCATCTGTTAGAATGGCTTCGCAAACCCTGTTGTTTTTGCAGACGCTAGCTCAGATACATTTATCTTTCTTCAACATCCACACAGGCAATCTATAGTTTATACTTCGACTATGCTGGGAAGAGAACTAGGAAATATTGGCAACTAAATCTCGTCGTTAAATAGGCCTAAGTTCTATTCTAATAGTTTCTTTTCACGTACTTCTCGTTAGTGAAACTCTCTTACGATTTCTTGCTTCCTCACCGCCTACAATCTTCAAAAATTTAAATACAACGTCAATCACAATCTTCTGTCTTTCTAAATGCTGCCTTTTTTTATTATTCTTTCTTCTTAATAACGTCTTCCCATTTTTCTTTACTCGCACTACCCCCTTGCATCTTAGTGGCATTACCGCCTTGTTTGGGGAGAATAGATTTTAAAAAAATATTATATATCAAACAACGATAATAATATAGAATAATAATATCAGACATTTTATTAAGGGAGAGTAAGAGTGTTTGGAAAGATTGAGCTGAACCATTCTCCCAAATAGGGAGGCCTTGTTTCGATAATGGTACTGAAATCTAGACTTTACAATCACATGGGCTTGAAACTTGATCACTGGCACTAAAAAAAATGACTGGATTCGTATATCCATCTGTATACGTCTGTTCGTCTAACTATTTTTCAGGTTTATGAAGATCAGTCGTCATTTTAAACCCCTTCCCGCCGCTTCATATACCAAATAAAAAAAAAGCCATACAGTCGAGCTTCTATTCACAGACTTAGAACACCTATCCATAGTACCAGTGCTTCATGCATAGAGTAAAAATTAGGACAATTAGGTGGGGATAGGGGGGTGAAAAAGACCCATCTTTGAAGCCGGCAAATCCAGAAAAGCATATCAATTGCCGAGGAAGAAGGAAAACAAAACAAAACAAAACAAAAACGCATTTTTGATATTTTGATCGTGTGCAGAGTGAAATCTGTTCGCAATCTGGAGAGAAGATAACATGTGCTCGCTTTTAGTTTTATGGCGAACAGCCACTGGTATTCATACCGACTTAGCGTTGGAACTCTGTTTCCCAGGGAATAGCATGTGTTCGAAAGATGCGAATGGGCTTGGCGCAATGGGAATGAAGTTTGGAAAATGTTCAGGCTTAGGGACAGCAGTGGTAATTCTGAAGTTCAAAGGCAAATAGAAGAATATCGATCCATAAATTGATAGAAATGAATACGATGAGATAAATAACAGAAAAGGATAGTCTGATTTTAATAGATAAGGCTAGATTTCAACGAAAGGTAATATGAACAGTAATAAATATAAATATACAGATATTGCTGGTTAGCAGTCTATGAAGACAGATATGCACAGAGGAAGACAGGATGTGAAGAGACTGAGATAGATAAGAGCCAACTATATATATATAAATATATATATATAGTCTAGCGCGAATTTGTAAACAGTGACTGCTACTGGTGATAATAAAAAGCTCTTCTATGAATTGAGCACTCTGAGTCACTTGCATGTTTATTCAAAATAAATTGGTAAAAATTCACTTTCCTCTCTGCCGGGAGCTGATAGCTTAGGGGAAAAATCTCCGACTGATGCCAAATCAGTCAGGTTTTGAGGTAATCGGATGTCTAGTCACACAGTCTTTGGATGACTATATATATATATATATATATATATATATATATATATATATATATATATATATATATATATATATATATATATATATATATATATATATATATATATATATATATATATATATATATATATATATATATATATATATATATATATATATATATATATATATATATATATATATATATATATATATATATATATATATATATATATATATATATATATATATATATATATATATATATATATATATATATATATATATATATATATATATATATATATATATATATATATATATATATATATATATATATATATATATATATATATATATATATATATATATATATATATGCGTGATTATGACCCTCTGGAACCCCTTTCAAATGGAACCACCCGTTAATTCACCTGCACACGACTTGAATATTTTTGAGACATTTATAGTTTGAAGTAAACCTATTGGAAATTATTTAAATATGCTAAAATATCTATCATTTGTCAATAAGTATCTTCTTTAAGAAATATCACTTTTTTACTATTTATTGCAAACCAAATTAGCAAATCTAATAATACAGCCGTAGTAAAAAAAAAAACAAACAAACAAACCCCAAAAAACAGACCGGTATTATAACAATAAAACAAGCAAAATACATATGAGTTTTTTTTTTATCATATTAATAATATTTCAGTTTATGAAACTATTTAGAAGTTATAACATCTAGAAAATTAAAAACACTGCTTTATATAAATTTCTAAGATCAAAACAAATTACCGACTTGAAACACGATGACACAAACTAAAACATTCTTTTTCTTGCTTTGCTTACTGCAAAGTCAAATAAATATGAGTTTATCATATTGATATCTTTTCAGTTCATAAAACTGTTCAGAAGTTATATCATCTAGAAAATTAAAATCATTGATTTATAAAATTTCTAGGGAGCTGCAGCCAAAAAGATAATCCGGCCTTGTGTATATTTAATATTTGCCATAATAATCGGGACAAAGAATATCAGCTATATATTGTAGGTAAATAAAAAAAATGAAATGTAAAGAAATACAATTCTCGTAGACATTGAAATCGACACTTCATTGTGTCGAGCAATTTCATGGCTTAAGCAGTGGTCATTTATATGACCACATTTTTATATATGTGGTAAATATATAAGAGAGTTTTGATCGAAAGATTATTTGGAATATTTTGCCGATAAATCGGTGTCATCAGAAAATGAAATTCATATATTGAAATAAAATTCTTATTCTTAGGATTTCGATTCATCGATAAAGCATGTCAAAATAGAGGTTTTCCGATTTTCGAATATGTTGTGCACTAGGAATTTTTGTATAATTTTTTTCTGTTTTTCGCAATGGATTTAATTCGTTTATTTAAAAATATATCATTGAATGTGCTCTCATATATAAAGGAAAAGAAAACGCTATTTCTTTTCTAATTTTCCGAAGAAAACCGAAATGAAAAGAAAACCATCTTTGCACTGTCAGTTAGTAAGATGTGGCAGTCATATATATATATATATATATATATATATATATATATATATATATATATAGGGAAGAGGTTATAGTTGTTTCAGCGAGAGAAAAGTGTGTATATTAAAAAGAAGAGAGAAAGCGAAAACGTTTTTGATTGCAATGTGGATTTTTAAAAAATATATATTATGCAAAACTATGGAAAATAAAGTATCATATTTATATATATATATATAATATGTGATGTTTATATGCCAAATTCAAGAGGGTCAGAGACACAAAACTTTAGCGTGACTTAAAGTTTCATGTTATGAAACGTGAATAAATGAATAAAGCTTCATAGCATGAAACTTGAAGTTCCGTGTATTCATGATATATTTCTAACTTTCTGGGAATGGATTCCGCCTCCATTATAGGTCGGTTTCTCTCTTTTGACTGGATTTTTTTAATTGAACTAGTTTAATCTTAAGTTCAGGTACGTTTTCTTAATGTTTTAGTGCTTTGATTTATTTTTTTATACAATCTCTCATGTGATCTTATAATTTTTTTTCTTTTCGGAGGATAAATTCTATAAAAATACAAGTTTTATATAATTTATACCTCGAGAAAAAATCATAAAATTACATGAGAAATTGTATAAAACTACGTTCATATATATATATATATATATATATATATATATATATATATATATATATATATTATTGTGTGTATTTAGGCAGCATTTTTCATTCATACATGTTTCATTAAATAATATAGACAAATGGAACATCACAATATTGATATATTGTATATGCATTATATATCGATATAGATAGGATTAAAAATATGTATCAATATTGTGATTTTCTTTCTTCGTTTAATGATAATGTTATTAAACTTATCAGACGTTATGAAAAGAATTTACATAAAATAAATAGACAACACTTGTGTATATTATTTAATGAAACATATATATATATATATATATATATATATATATATATATATATATATATATATATACTTGACCCAGTGGATAAAACCGTTGGTTGGTTCCAGTAACTTGACGCAAAGAGTAGTGAGTTCCGTACGTGGCTACTGTAGTGGTGATCAAAAAATTTAGAGAGTTGAGTTAAAGGGAGATAATTGAGACATCCGGAAGAAATATGTCACGTGGGATTAGAATAATCTACCCCGGTGGACGAAATAAAAGGTTCAGTTCGAAAATCCAATTATATAAAGTCCGGAGCGTACAACGGCCGAGACGACGTGAATATGCCAATAAAGATGAGGACAACAGTCCAAACAATGCAAATAATGTAAATTATGTGTGTGTGTGTGTGTGTGTAGAAAAGTGGACACTGAGGTTAACACCGAGCGGGGACAGTTTGAACGCAATCATGAGGACATGTGTTTGTTTTGGTTCGACTATTTATATATTCTGGTCAATGGTGCATTATGGGTAGTAAGCCTATTGTATTAGCTTAACGGTTATTGGGTAGGATGGTAACAGTTATATTTCAAATTATTCTAGTGGCCATTGAGTAGAAATAATCTGGATCAAAATGCGGTTATTTGTAGCTATTTTATTGTGTTAACTTTTTACCCATTATTTATTATTGGTTACTTTATATATATATATATATATATATATATATATATATATTGTTGAATAGATATAAATACATAGAGAGATCTGAAGACACTGAAATAGATAGGTAAGAGAAGAACACATAGGTAGATTTCTGTCGTAATCTTTTATTTCACTATCCTTTGGAGAAGAAAAGTGGAACTGAAAACAATCTTTACCATTTTCGGATCAATCCGATTTATTACTGTGGCTGGGAACAGGAAGTTTCTTTGAAAACTGAATCTTTAAAACAGAAAAGTTCTGTTAAATTCATTGTCAGTTCCTCTGTCGACTATCAATGAGCAAAATTATTTGTTCATCTGTTACTCAAAATTCTTACAAACCATTGCCGTCCTTTTAAGATTGGATGTTTCAAAGCATATTTGCATGGAATCGCCCTCGTTGTTTCGTATACCTATTTTAGGAAATTAGTTTGAGCTAGAGGTACGTTCTAATGTCAGTGACAATATTTAAGGGAATCGGCCAATTTCGGTTTGTCCCACCAAGTACTGGTTATTCAAAACGACATAATCTTTGTCACATTTGTTTTCATAGTTTCTTTCTTTCTTTCTTTCTTTCTTTCTTTCTTTCTTTCTTTATTCAAAGTTTTGTTTGTTTCTTTCTTTCGTTGTTCATGATATCTCTTCTTTATTTCTTTTTTCTTCCTTACTTTCGTTCATGCTTCATTCTTGCTTTCTGTTTGTCCATTTTCAATATATCTCTTCTTTCTTTCTTTCTTTCTTTCTTTCTTTCTTTCTTTCTTTCTTTCTTTCTTTATTCAAAGTTTTCCTTCTTCCTTCCTTTCTTTCTTTCTTTCTTTCTTTCTTTCTTTCGTTGTTCATGAAATCTCTTCTTTATTTCTTTTTTCTTCCTTACTTTCTTTCATGCTTCTTTCTTTCTTTATGAAAATTTATCAAGGTATTTTTTTTCTTACTAACGTCTCTCTTTTTATCTTTATTCTCTTAGCACCTTCGAAATGTCTTTCACTCTTTTCATCCTAGAAACAAAGTATTAAAACAATTCTTCACTTATCACCGATTACTTCCTCTTTCTTTTGTCTATTTTCCCTCTTCTCTCTACACCTTTCTTTCCCATCACCTACCCATCGCCATCCGATCTGACCGCATCTGGGATCCACATGTACAATTTAAAGGAAAGACTACGACGACGACGACGAGAAAGAAGGAAAAAAAAACTCTTTTTAATTTACTGTTGGAAAAATATGCTAAATAGCGTCTGTAACATTAATCTTCAGATTTATGTCCGAATCTTAGATTTGCAGGTGCTGTCTGGTGGCAGGGTTGGGGGATGTGTACTGGGGGTGGGGATTGAGAGCGCAGGGAGGGAGGAGTGGAAGTAGCTGCTTGGCAGGGTAGAAGTATGGAGGCTGACAACATTAGGAGCAGTAAACCAGATGAGGTGGGTGTTGATATGTGTTGGTGAAACTATTCAGATTTGAAGGGCTTATATATGTCCGTGTGCGCCTAGATCAAGAGGAAAAAAGAAAACTTACATTTACACATGTGTGCTTATATATATATATATATATATATATATATATATCTTTCTCTCTCTCTTCAATATATATATTGAACAGAGAGATATATATATATATATATATATATATATATATATATATATATATATATATATATATGCCTCTTTCTCCTTCTCTTTCTCTCTCTTCAAGACATAAATGATCATGGTTCTCCATAGATTCCTTTTCTTTATTATCTGTGAATTGCCATGAATTCTTGACAAAGACTTGGCATGATTTCCAGTAGCCTTCTATTCGGTTCTTCTTCGCCTAGACAAGCTGCTACCTAAGTCAAGTTCAGTCTGCCATACTATTTACTCCATAGTTGGGGGGTTAGGGAAGTGACACATTTATGAGGAACTCATCGGAAATCTGTATTTCATCATAAAAAAATGACACTGATTTTCATCTAATAAATTCTCCAAAGAACTTTACAAAATATTCAAGTTGTGGAAAACTGCTAGCCAGACTAATGAAGCCATCATCTGACAGTGAAAGCCCTGGAGAAAAATACCGCCCGTGGAAGACCTTCTCATCTCGGCACCATCGTTTGTAGCGTCGCATTTTCAGTTTTAGGAAGGGCGTTATCATGCATCAAAGTCACCTGTTGACTTCCTTGTCTACAAAAAATGTCTTTATTTCGAGGACAATATTAAAACGAAGTTGTTAACAATAGCGTTGCGTAGTAACATTAAATCACTTCAAATGACGAGAAGTACTTTTTCCTCAGTAGGTTTTGGTTAGTGGCAAATGTTAAATGTTGTCTTAAATGGAAAAACGGTTTCCTTCGTCTTCGTAATAAATCTGTTTTTCATCCTCCGAATCTAAAAATAACTTTTTTTTTCTGCCGTTCTAGAAAAAAAAAAAAAAAAAGATAGGGCTTTAAAATCTAAATGATGATAATTTGCCAAAAGATCATATAGAAACGTTTTTCAAATATTCTTCAAGCGACATATTAAAGTTGAATGGACGGATTTCCTGAACATTATGTCAAATCTAGCACTAGGTATTTTTGTATCATTTTTTTCGTTTTTCGCAAAAAATATATTATAGATTGTGTCCCCATATGAATGAAAAGAAAACGTTATTTCTTTCATAATTTCCCGAAGAAAAATATCTTTGCAGTGTTAGTTTTATTTTCTTTACCTTTTTCTGTCTCTCCCTATCTGTTCCCTCTCAACCTCTTTCTCTCCCTCTCTATCATATATATATATATATATATATATATATATATATATATATATATATATATATATATATATATATATATATATATATAACACTGAGTGCCGGTGTTAATAAAATCTTCTTCGATGTAATAGAACAGAACTATAAATTAGAAATTAATAATCTTTTCCTCACAAGTGAAAGTTTCATGCACAACGCAATCCTCATGTCCTGAATGAGAAACTTTGAATATTAGGAGGCACGGTGGAGTAATGGATATCGGCTTGGATTGAGGAATCGGAGAGCCAAGTTCGAATTCCAGTCGAATACATTATATTCACTTACGTGCTAATACCCTTGGGAAAGGTATGAATCCTCTAACTATGGGTAAATAGCAGAATAGAGTGGGTTCTATAGCCTTGGATGGCTAGGAGAAGGACAACTCTGAATTTAAAACCTGCGGAGGGTCGTTTGGGGACCTTGTGGCACGTGGTGCACCAGGTCTCTGTATTCGGCCCTTCAAAAAGTGTGGACGGTCCAGCACGAAACCTTCACCACTATAATCAATTCTCAAGTGCTATTGTCGGGCTGTCGGTTTCCTGGGAACTGATCTGCTTGACTCTCAACGTCGAATTCGACGGGAGAGGCGGAGGAGGAGCTGCAGCAGTATATATATATATATATATAGATAAACCACTTCTCCTCCTGGTATCTTGAGCAGGAGTAGAGTCTTATTCCTTGTTTCCTGTTTAGGGTTGAGTTTCCAGTTCCTTTTAAAGTCTGCTTCAGCTCTATACTCCTAACGTCTCTGCCTAAACTCTGAAATTGTATTTACTATTCCCGTACTTTTTTCTTCCATACGAGTAGATAGGTTCGCCTATCGTTCGGTTCATACTTCTCCCCGATATTTCAAACGAGAGTAGAGGAAGTTTATTTCTTGTTTCCTGTTCTGAATTGGCTTCCCGGTTCCTTCTAAAGTCTTTTCTCTTTCAGTCACTTGTGTCTTTTTGGAATTACCGCCTTGCTTAGGTTGAATTAGGTTGAACTGAATATATATATATATATATATATATATATATATATATATATATATATATATATATATATATATAGTAATGAAAATCACATTTATACGTAACTGTATCACAGACACGTAGACATGCCTATGTGACATATAGAAAATAATTGATTATCACGCATTCACACATACTATATTATACGAAGTAAAGGCAACAATAAATATAGAGGTATATATATATATATATATATATATATATATATATATATATATATATATGTATGCATGTATGAGCGTGAGTATATATGTGTATAAACATCTACATGCAAAGGGTTATATATACGTGAAAATATACATATAACATACATAATCAATATGTTTCAATGTAATGAGTTGCACCCTTCCTCTTGGTCTCTCGCTCTGTTGCTCTCTTCTCGTCCCCTCAGTATCACTTACATAGATGCACACGTACACACACACACCTATATATATATATATATATATATATATATATATATATATATATATATATCCTCCAGCTATAGCAGGACTGACTGGCTTCTATAGCCTTGGATGGCAACTGGTCTAGGAGAAGGACAACTCTGAATTCAAAACCTGCGGAAGGTCTTTTGCAGACCTTCTGGCACGTAGTGCACCAGGTCTCTGTATTCGGCCCTTCAAAAAATGTGGATGGTTCTGCACAAAACCTTCACCATTTTAATCAAATCTCTGTGCTGGTGTCAGGCTTTCGGTTCCTAGGATCTGCTTGATTTTCATACGTCGAATTCGAATATATATATATATATATATATATATATATATATATATATATATATATATATATATATATATATATCCATCTAAAGATTATAAGAACATGAAAAATGATCGATTACTTATTGAATTAGAGTTTTTGCATTCAGAAAAGTAGAGTTTATGTGTAATTGCAGATTTATTTAAGCCAATTGTAGATTTATTTCTAAAGTGTTTATTGCATGAAGTTACAGGTTAAATGAAGTCAATATTTTAACTTGCAATGTTAACGATGGCGACCTCTGGAAATATTCTCTGTAAATACCGAAAGATTCGTTGTTTGCCTTAGAAGAAAAAAGTATTCTCGCGGGAAAAAATTAATGATGGTTCTCTCTGCATGCTGTAAGGCCTTCATTTATAACATTTAAGATAAATCTCACTCAAACGAAGTTTTAGAGAAAATGGAAACAAAAAGGAGACTTGCAGAATCAGAAAGAGACAGTTGAAATTTCTAATCCACATAACGAGGAAAGAGGGCTTGGAAAATCTAACATTCTCAAGACATGTTGAAGGCAAGAGGGACAGAGAAAAACAGCTCATAGCCTGCTAAACGAGCCTGTGAAAATGTTTTAGGAGAGATAATAAAAAGCCAAGATTTACTAAGTTACAAAGGACAGGAAATCGTGGGGAGCCATTTTAAGCATAAGTACACTTATTGTTTCCACTAAATGTTTCTCTAAAATTTCGTCGTTGCTCACATGCTACGTTCGTGATATTCTCAGCATCCTTCTGTTGAACTAATTTTCTATCGCCTCAAGTTTCTTCATCATTTGTGCAGAGATGGTCAAGCATTAACTGCGATATAGGAGGACGGATATTACATAAAAGTTCGACACTCTTCTTTGTTTTTAATGACATTTGTATGTTTCTTAATACTTTTCTTAGCTTTTGGAAGGGATCTTTCGTTATTCCAATGCGCCTTTGGATTTCAGTGTCGCACATTCCGTCTCCTGTTAAAACACTTCTCAAAAGAGCACTGTGACATTCAGATTCTGATCAAGTCAGAGAAAAGAACAATTTTGACGGGCATGAATACTACAACCTTTCTTTTTTTAATTGTATGATTTACGATGAGAGACACCGAAATGGGTTGATTAGCCTTAATCTGTGAGGACTTTAGTGACCTGCGATACGCTGTCTATTTATTGATAATTGAACTTTGACATCACTCGCATACCAAGAGGCGTTTGGACAGAGTTTATTCCTAAATTTACCAATAAATCGAGGCGAAAGGACAATGTTGATGTTTAGCACGACAGTGCGAGTTGCCATTCTGTAAAGAAAACCATTTTCGTGCGTCAGCAATCAGTCCAGACCTCAACCCGATTGAAAATAGCGATAGAATGATAAAAAATATGGGGAAACTGACTTCATCGAATATACTAATATTGACGGACTAAAACAGTCTATCATAGGTGCATCGAGAAATATATGCTCTCTCGTTTCTAATTTGAATTTTTGAAATGAGGAGTTATCTTTATTTAAATTATTTACAATCGAACTATTATCATCATCTTTGTTGGTATTATCACAACGTTTAGGATCAAACCATTGGTTTATGATTGTGGTGACCATTGTAATTGTGAGTTCAATCCTTTCGTTGGATTGTACATTGACTCATTTTATACGGCTCATCAACCCTTTGAGGGTTATTTAAAGCCAGAAAATAATTTTAGACCGTAAGAATCTTTTAAACATAATAATGGTTTAGTGATACAAGTTTTACTACTTAACCCATAGCTGGAGGAGAAAAGATAAATTCATACCAAAATGTATGAATCTATCTCTTCTGCCCCAACTATGGGTTAATTAATAGGACTTGTAACAGTAAACCATTATTTTCTTTAACTATCCAAATTATTTTCTGGCTTTAAATAACATGCAAAAGTTTTATAAGCCATAAAAACAAATCAATCGATCAATCTTATATTTTTGAGTACTGCATGCAAAAACAACGATTTAATTAAAATTACTTTACGTTACATTTAAATTAAGTAATTATTTGGTTATAGTAAAGGATGTTTCATTAAAACGGATCAAAGTCAGCAGTAAATAAATCCGTGTTATTGGTGAAAATTTATTTATTTCTCTACTGGATCATGTTATTTAATTCATGGCAATTATGTGGAAAAAAATAATATCGCTCAAATGTCCACCAAGGCTTTGGCAGCACACCTCCACTCGATGGTCAAAATTTTTGATGACGTCTCTGAACAGTTTCTCCTCGATTTCACCAATATGCCTTATTATCTCATCCTTCAGCAGTTGAATTGTTGTTGGCTTATTGGCATAGACCTTACTTTTGAAGAAATCTATAGGCGTCAAGTCGCATGATCGTGGTGGCCAAATGACTTCGCTGTTTTGAGAGATGATGTGACCTGGGAACTTCTCATTCAAATTGTGTTTGAACGTCCATTTTCGTAATAGGCTTCCATAACTTTACTACGTTGTTTGATTGTCAGTCTTTCCATGGTTGAAATTGTCAAAGACTTAAGTTGTTAAATCTGAAAGAAAACAACAAAAAAAAAAAATCATTAGACGCTTAAACTTAATTCACATTTAAAATCGGTCCAAGTTATTACAACACCCTTTATATACAGCAATCAATGATCTAGGTTAGTTTGTTTTTCGCACATTTTAACAACATTCAAAATTAAATGAAAGAAATGAAAAATATCATAGTATTATTCATGAAACTCTTATAGGTTCGACTATCGCACCGTTCAAAGTCCTTCTCCATCTATTGAACAGGAGTAGAGGGTTATCCCTTCATTCCTGTTTAGGATTGGGCTTCCAGTTTCCTTTAAAATCTTTACATCCTATTTCACCCACATTAACCCCTGGCGTCTTGATTGGGGTGAATTGATTAAAAAATTACTTCTTTAAACTGTTTGTTTAAACTTTTTCTTTTCGGCTTAAAACATTCATTTATGAAAGTAAAATTTGCTTTGAAAGATCAATACAGTTTTAGTCTGTTGACAAACCTTTTTGTATGACAAAAAGTTTTTTTATTAGGTTTTACCAAGTCATGTAGTCCTATTTTCTTTGTAATTTTTGATCAAACTGTTTTATTTATTAAATCTACTCTTATTTTGCTACTTATAAAATAATAGATACATAATAATAGATGTATAACAAGTGGGTAAGAAATATTTTAATCTTACTTTGTGCTTTTCCTTGACCTATGATAAATAATGTTAAAAGTTAAAGGCTAATCCAAGAAAACAACTTATCCGACTTTATTGTGGGATTCCGAAGTATTTTGGCGATTGGATTATTACAATGTTCTTGTTGTAGATCTTCTGAAATGGAAAGACAAAAAAAAAAAATAAATAAATAAAAAAATAAGATAAAAAACATGAAGACAGGCAAATTTTTCTATGAAACAAAAACATTTCAAAAAGAAGAAAAAACAAGAAAAGACAAGCATATTTTGCGGATGAATTTAGAAAGAAGAGAACATAGTGCTTTAAGGAGCGGTGAAGAATGATTGATATTGGAAGAGGTTGCAGGTTTGGTTGTTTTAACAGATGTGAGAATGAAAAAGATGGAGTCAGCGCAATTCTTTGATATATCAGACGCCAGGGAAAGACAACAATACGCCCCATTATGTAGAAGCATTCACACAAGCAAGTATATATTAGGCGTGTACAAAAGTTTTCAGAGACAGAAAAACGCTTTCTAAAGTATATTCACTGGGAACAGTTTCACGTTTTATATATATATATATATATATATATATATATATATATATATATATATATATATATATATATATATATATATATATATATATATAATTACATTATAAAAAACATACAACAACATTTACCCACCTTAGTTTATTAAACTATTAAATTACATCACTTAACATCTTTCATAATTTACCTTGACTTTCATTTTTCTTGAAGAGTATTTGTGAGCGTTCGTGAAACAGTCTGAAAAAGTAACATATTTTTTTCTTCTCTGTCTAAATACCTGTTGCCTAATAAAATCTTTACATATGTTTTGATAAACTCCATCAGCGGACGAAATATGTCTGCTAAGTTTTTCTTTTGTCTTTATTCAGACTGTTTTTTTTTTACATATATATTTGAATATATATAGTCATCCACAGACAGCCTGTTTCGCATATTACAGCTCATCAGTGGAGCTAGACATCCGAGTGCTTCAAGTCGGGAT